>PVJA010000604.1:126116-161520 GCA_004027025.1 Myocastor coypus | reverse complement strand
AAAAAAAAAAAAAAAAAAAAAAAAAAAAAAAAAAAAAAAAAAAAAAAAAAAAAAAGACACTATACAGTTTAAAAACAAATCTTACAAAGCCTCGCATTTCAATTTTATTTTTCTTTAAAAGGAGTGAGTTGTGTACAGGGGGTTAAATGCTTTATAGACAAAAAAAAAAAAAAACAAACTGCACTAGAGTGAACTTAGTTATGATCATCCTCTTCTTCATCCTCCTCATCCTCTGTCTTCTTCCTCCTTCTCCTTCTTTTTAATTTTTTTTTCTTTTTTCCACCTTGATGACTCCCTTTGTTGCTGTGTCAGGTTTTCCTTTAGCCCTGTAGGCAGCGAAGTCCTTTTCCCACTTTCCTTCGTCTTCACAGCCTTCTTGTATGGCTGTTTGTCATCTTCTGTAGTATTAATCTACATTTCTCCAAGTTTCTTTCCAGCATCAGCAATGGAGAGGCCAGGACGTTCTCCTTTGATTTTTGGGTGATCCTGAGAACAGAACAAGAAAGTCTCGTGGGTGCACTGGGATCTTTGAACTTCTTTTTTGTTTCTGCTTTAGGAAAAATACAAGTTTTCATTTTTCTTTCATGACGAGCCTCATCCGTTTTTGCCTTGTCTTCAAATTTTCCTTTTTCTTTAGCAGACATGGTCTTCCGCCTCTCTGAGCACTTCTTAGAAAACTCTGAGAAGTTAATGGAAGCATCAAGGTGCTTCTTCTTGTGCTCGTCTTGGCAAGTTAGTACAAAGAATGTATATGATGACATCGCACCTCTCGGCTTCTTAGGGTATCCTCTACCCATGTTTACTTGCTTTCCTTAGCAAGGTACAGAGTTGCCCAGTGCCCACCCGGGTCCCACTTGTCCTGGCACTCCCTCTGTGGAGCTCACTGTACTGCTGTTCATCTTTTTCATTGCTGGGACAAAACGCCTGATACAAGTTAAAGGAGAAAAGGTTTATTTTAGTGCACAGTTTGTAAAGGTTTTGATCTATATTTGGCTTGTTCTAGGGCAGGGAACCATGACAGACAGGCACAACAGAGGGGAAACAGTCCATGACATGGTGGTCAGAAAGCACTCCAACTTCCTTGTCTTCGCTTTGATAGTAAAGTCTTTTCTAATCTCTTCCCTGGGATGTTTCAAGTAGACTTCTGAATTTTGATGGAAGCCCTGAATCTTCTCCAGTTGACTTCATCTGAGAATAAGTCATTGGCTTCATCTGTGTGTACACACATGGAAGTGTGTGTGTGTATACATGTGTGCACAACCATGTATGTGTATGTGTGTGTGTGTGTGTATACATGTATATGTGAAATAAGTAGTTTGTTGATTCCTCAGAATGAAAGAGGAGACAGGGAGCCAAGAACGCCATGAAGACATGTCTGACTGCTCCTTGCGAGTTACAGGCTAAATTTCTATATTCTGTTTACCTGTAGAAATCTTGCCACAAGTTGTGATGCTGTGGTTTCTTTAAGAACTTTCACATGGAGTGGCCCTCCATTTGTGCTTTTCAGTCTGAAAGGACAATCCTTTGCCCTAGTGTGTGACCCTGGAACTACAGCTATAAACATCTGTCGTTTGCCAGATGCTTTGATATAAGGCTTGCTTAGCAGTATACTCTGGAGACATACTGCCAGGGGGCCCTCTTGTCTCAGGCTTCAGTGTGCTTTCATGTATGGTTCCTATGGTGCTAGGAACTTGCCTCTCTTTTAATTTAATTTTATTTTTTTACCCTTTAGTTTATCATCCCCTGGAGGCAATTAGTAATTCTTTCTATTATATGTTCCCTCTTTAAGTAGCGGGATGGTGTGTCTGCTGCCTTGACTCTGAGTGACCATCACAGTGACATCTTGGGGAATGGCTTGGTTTGTGCGACGGGGACAGGTAGAGCTCTTGCTGCGTGCATGATGATTCTGGGCAATGACTGTGAGATAGGGAGAGAAAGGCAGCCTTGAGCAAGCAAACAAACAAGCCAGCATCTGCTGCAGGCAGACTTTTCTCCGCTGCATACACCAGGCTGTTGGTGGGAAGCCGTTAACAAGTCTCTCCTTGTCAATTGTAAACCCTAAGGTTCGACAGCTCCCCTCTAGTTAGCTAGTCAATAACATGCTCATGTTTATTTCAATGTAATTTTTCATAGATCCGCAGGCAAAATCAATACTCTGGGAAGATATGGGCTATTTTTTCAGAGGCCCTGTTTCCCCCTGGCTGGGGAGGACAACCTCTCTGGGGAGCCTCGCCGAATGCTCTCCAGAGTGGCAGCTTCGGTCCCAAAGACTTTCCCTAGACAGAGTACATTGCAATTGATGAGTTTTCTGTTTTCTAAATTATCGTCAAGTTCCCAACTCATCTCCCTGAGATTATTCCCATCATCTTTATTGGAGATCTGGGTGTCTGCGAATACTTCCGTGACACATTTCCAGGCTGTCTCTTGCTTTATGCTCACAGATGGCTCATCACGATCATTCTGTGCATTTTGCTAGTTTAATTCTCGGAGGGCATCTTTTTTTTTTTTTCCCTCGTGCTTTGTTTCCTATCATATTGCTCTCCAATCTATGCATTGTCGCCCTACTCTAGGCTCTCTGATCAAAAGTGTGAGAGAGGACGCTCACCAAGAGCCTGCCTGGAATCTCCTGAAAATCAGAACGATGCCTATGCCAGCGACGATTGTGCCAGGCTTTCTACAGCTTTCACTTCCTACAGTGGGGAGGGGAGGGAAATGAAAGGAGGAAGCCAGCCCGTGGGCAGTCCTGGTGCAGGCGCAGCGGCAGCTGGCCGAACCTTCGCCCTCGCTGCTTATCCATTTTTCTCTTCATTATGATACAAGCAGGGAAGGTGGAAAGGTCCAATGTTTGAAGTGATGAATTAAGATAGAACGATACTCAGAGGGCTCCTTATTGCTGGTGTCAGATTTAGACCTCTGAAGGGAAAAGGGTAAAAGGGAAGTATATTTTTTCCTTGTTCAGTGAAGCCTTGGAGTGATGAGTTTGGAGGGTCCTGGATCACCAGCTGAGCGCTTGCCACTGGCCTCTTTCCCACTGTAGACCAAGGAATATACTTCTGTGCTGTAATATGGGGCCACAGAGCATCCCATGAGAATTTGCAATGTGTAGGAACATTGTCTGAGAGTTCAGTACAAAACTGACTTAGATACATCTAGGAAAGTGAGAAGATACCTTAGAAATAAAATGCGTTCAGGTCTAAGATGTAACAGGTTTTGACAGGAGGGAAGAGAGAAAATATTTACCAGAAATTAGTAAAAGAGAGGCGATGTCTGCCTAGCTCCCTTTGTTCTATAGGGGGGTCCTCCACCTCCAAAGCCTCCCATCGGCCTTCCTGCCGGCCCTCCCAGAAGCTCCAGGGCAGGCAACCGCTAGCATCTTCTTACCTGTCTTCCTACTGTCATTGCATCCTTACCGAGTAAATGTTTGCTCACAATCTGGCTCCTCATGTGGCTTTGCCTACAGAGAATGTGGCTCAATGCTCATATATCCCCATCATATCTATTTGACAGGTATTTAATCACTGCAAATGAACAAATTAGCACCATGGTGTCTGTGAACTTGGCTGACTGGTTTCTGGACCTGCTAGCAAATCAGTTGTGTACTTTGTTTGTTCCTTGAAAAACTGACAGAGGCCAGCTGGATATTTATGACACTTAGGTATCCTCTGTAAATGTCTCGGGGTTATGATATAGAATCATAAGACAATTTTAATTCCAGGGGAAATAGCTGAATAAACTATAATGTTAAAGCAGAATCCTGTTATAATGAATAAGGATATGAATTTGAAATTTATTTAGAGTTTGGGTTGAAGCCCTTGTTCTTCGATTTTCCTCCACAAGGATCAATTGTGTGCTTTGTCGTTCTGCTTTCTGAGTTATCTCATCTAGATAGTGAGGGCAATAACTTTTGTTTTCTCTTGGAAAAGATTTTTCAAAAGAATTAAGTGAAATTTGTTTACAAAATCATTATCATAATTGCAGGCATTGTGGTAAAGGCTAGATAAGTTTTTTAATTATAGTAAATATCATCATAAAATAATATTTTTCATTTTAAAAGTCAAAGCATATATTACTACCACCAATCAGAGTGTAGGTCAGCCCAAGATAACCAGTGTTAATAATTAAATCGAAAAAATAATTGAACCCCAAAGGGTAATATTCAACCAACATGAAGTGTTTGCTTATGACATGCTAATTACTATTCTAGGAAAAAGTGAAAAATAAAGGTGTGTAATTTAATTTAATTCTAGGTGGTAATGAATGAAATGAAGATACAGACAAATAAAATCCAGCAGTCCACTTTAATAGGGAGGCGCTACCCGTTTTAGATACAGAATTGTTAGATAGGTAGCATGGAAGGCTTTCAGGGAAATGGACCCTACAGAGAGACTCAAGCAGAAAGGTGTCAGTCATTCAAAATCTGGACGAATTATTGGAAGGAGTCCAGCACTGAAGAAGGGAAGAGTTGCATATACTCTAGGAATCAAAAGATGACCAACGTGGAGAGAGAAGCTAACGGAGCAAATATGACAGGAAAGGAGCTGAAGCTGTGGAGGGAGGGGTTACAGCGGGCAGTAGCAGTGAAGCTTGCTGGAAATGGAGGTCCCACCTGGGGCACTGTTCTGGGGGAAGTGTCCTGATGTCCACCGCAGTGGAAGCAGGAAGAGTGGGGGTTAATGGGTGGTTTAAACAAGTTCAGAAAGTGTAAGTGAACGCAAATAGAAGGACCTGGGGAGTAGTTTGTATTTTGTGCAGGATCTCACTGCGCAGCTGGGACTCATACTGATCCTCCTTCTTTCAGCCTTCCCAGTGCTGGGACTACAGTCATGTAGCACCACGCCCAGGCTCGGTGACCGGGCTCAGCGTGCCCAGAACTGAAGCCAGTGTGGTATATGGTTCCAGGGGTCAAATCCTGGCCCCTATGCTTGCCTAAGTCCTCTGAGTTATCTCACTGGTCCTTGGGGTGTAGTTTGGAAATAAAATTGATGAAACTTCCTGATGATTTGACATGGGTGATAAGGACAAGAGAGCAGCAGTATAAACTGCTGGATTTTGACTTTAATAAGTACATTATTAGAGGCATTAATGAGTAATCTTTCCATGGATCAAGGGCGGGCAGACTAGAATAAAGTGGATTTGGGGAGAAAGATTGGGAGTTGCATTTGTATTTGGAATACTTTTAAACTATTAGATAGCACTTGACAAATGTTAAGTTTGATAGGGCAAGTTTGTGTTTTCTGTGAAGTTTTATAACTCCAAAAGCATATTGTGTAGAATTTTGTCACTTAGGTTTCCTATCCTGGGAACTGCTATCTGCTTTCAATCCTTCTGTTGTATGTAGAAAGACAAATTGTTTAGAAATGTGACTTCCTCAGTGAGTTAGTGGTAGAGATGATCCTAGAAGCTGATCTTATTTCTGAAAAGCTGTAATTCTGACCTGACTTTGTCAACCCATACATTCTTTCCAAAATTAAAAAGTGTGAGGAATCTCTAAGACTTTTGGATAAAAACAGTGCCTTGATTTTGTGCAAATAGAGCTTTATAAATAAATGACCAGAGTGGAAATGGACTAAGGGCCAAGCTGTAGAAGCAAAATAGACTTTCTTAGATTCTAAGAGTCTGTTTGCCAAAAAGATTGTTTGCCCACCTGGATTTATTGGCATTTCTAGAAAATATAGATCATGTGATCACATCCTATCAGCAGACCTTGTCAGATATGAAATAATGATTTAAATGTGTATAATTGGAATTTTGTCTAAACCCATATTTTTCGCCTGAGAGAAGAAGAGTGACCAGAGAAGCCATTAGTAATTGCTGAGAAGCCAATACTACAAATCCTGAACAAAACCGCACACAATGTCCTATAAAAACCTCATTACTTTCCCGTGCTTTGTCTGACTCAGCATTCTGGACACTGCCAAAGATATCCTGTAAATTAAACACTTGTAAATTATCCATTTATAACATTTGTCAATAGAAGCTACAGAAACAGATAGTTTTAAAAAAACATTCTTCTTGCTGTAGCTTGGTAGCAGCTTATATTAAAGTTTCATTTTATTTATTTAGTTTTTTGTTTACAGCATTTGAGACATAGCTCTATTTTTTTTTTTTTTTTTTTTTTTTTTAATCTTTGAGACACATCTCAGTCAGTTGCTAAGTTGTCCAGGCTAATCTTGAACTCACGGTCTTTCTGCTTCAACCTCCCAGATTTTTGGGGTCATAAGTATGTGCCTCTGTGCTCTGGTGCATGGAGGTTTTGCTTTGATTTTTATGAACAGCTCTGAAGATCTGAGCCCTACTGTGCACTGGCCTGATAGTAGCTGGTCCTACGTTCCAAGTAATTCAGCCTGCCTCTTGGGCTCATTTATGGCGCGCCTGAAAACCAACCACGAGTGAGGAATTGTGCTAGGCACTAGGGGATGGAAAGCTGGAAGAGACAGCCCCTCTTAGTGGTGCTGCATTAGTCCATTTCCTTATAGTAAAATCCCTCAATGTGGGTACTTTATAAATGAGATTTATTCAGGGCCAGTGAGATAGCTCAGTGGATTAAAGTGCTTCCTTAGGCAGGGACCAGGCTCGATCTCTAGTACTGCACCCTGAGCCATCCTGCCTGCAGGTGTGCTGAGCCAGCCACTAAATCCAGGCATGGTGGTGCATGCCTTTCATGCTAGCTCTGGGGAAGCTGAAAACAGGAGGATTAGTGCAAGTCCAAGCTATGTAGTATGACCCTGTTCAAAGTAATAATAATAATAATAATAATAATAATAATAATAATAATAATAATAATAAAAGAGATTTATTCAGATCCTAGGAGTAGAGGTTGAAAGTTTGAGAGTGGGTTGCTTTGCTGCTTCAGCAGTGTAGAGGGAAGCATCATGCTGGGGGTGTGTACGAAGGAGATGACGCAGTGCAGGAGGAAAGCAGAGACCCAGGCTTAGTCTTCCCCACCCCTTGCTCTCGCTCTCATGCTCTTTGGTTGTTACAGGGTCTCACTACACAGCTTGGACTCCTAGTGATCCTTCTGTTTTCAGCTTCCCTTGCACTGGGATTACAGGCATGCACCAGCAAGCCCAGATTCTGGCCGGCTCAGCCCGCCCTGGGGGTGGGGCTGGCATGGCATGTGGTGCCGGGGATCAAGCCACGGTCCCTGTGGTTGCCTAAACTTGCCTAAACAAGTGCTTAGTCTGCTTTATAAAAGAGATTTATTCAGGTCCAGTGAGATAGCTCAGCGGACTAAAGTGCCTGCTATCTCACCAACCCTCAGTGTTTCTCTTTCTCTTATTTTATTTATTTACTTATTTATTTGTGGGACCAGGGATTGAACTCAGGCCCTTGCGCTTGCCAGGCAAGAGCTTATTGTACTGAGTTATCTCCCTAGCCCTGGTATTCGTCTTTGATAACAACCCATTTTTATGGGAAATAACTCGGACTCTGTGATAACTATGTAAGTCCCTTCTAACAGCAATACTCTGAATGACCTAATTAGTCTGTACTAAGGCACCTTCTTAAAGGTCTCCTGGACTCTGAAAGTAACCTCTCAACACAAATGCTTTGGGGTAGAATGAAATCAAAGTCATAGCAAGTACCCATGGAGGGCCAAGACAATAAGCGATGATATAGCAGGATAACAACTATTCTTGGTGGGAATTCCACAGGGCAGATGTGATGGTTGGGCGAGGTGAATGTTTCTTTATGCAAAGCAGGAGAGAGAGGTCATGTGGGGTCCTGTTATTTCCTGGCCATACAATCTTAGAAAAGCCAGAATATCTCCAAGCCTCTGACTCTCCACTTCTAAAAGGAAAATGCTACAGTTGGGGCTTCTAGGGATGGATTAAATATGCTCATAGACAGGAAACCTTATGAAACTACAAAGTGACCTATTCCTACATTTAATATTCTGTGTTATGGTCATCCTAGAAGCTAGGCCCTGAAAATTCATAGTTTAAAAAGTATATTCTCTCTTCCCCTGAGGACTCCACTGTCTGAGAAAGAGGAGACAGTCATAGCAAACCATAAAAATGAAGTTTATGTGATGATCACTCTCTCAGGCCCAGCCTTGGAGCTGTTTCTTTTCGCACAGTGCCAGGTTGCTTTGTGCCTCTGCTCGTGCTGAGGCCTCCTGTAGGGTCCCAGGGGTGCCCATGTCTTCAGCAGGACCCATGATGTCTTCTCTAGATCCACGTGCCCATGGAGACCCCTAATTGGAGGTCCTAGAAACATCTTCAGAACAGAATGATCAAAAGTCCTGGGCCATTCAGATCTGGTAGCCTGAATTTCCTTCTACAACAGGTGGATTCTTTATTCTTTTTACATTATCTTTGCCAGATTTTCTTTCAAGCACTGGTCACTTTGATGCAACACTCTGCTTTATATATGCAGTTTTTAGTCTAGGTTCTTGCTGGCCTATCTTACTTAGTTTTCTTCTTGCAAACTCTCTGATCTTTGCTTAGTTTTATTTTGGGCCATCATTACCTTTTAAAAGCTACCGTGTGCTTGGTGACCTGGTACTCTTCTGGTGCCTGACACCCAAGATTGCGCACAGAAATCTTCTTGGTGTTCTCCTAGAGCTTCACCAAGTTGCTGTAATTGTTCTAGGTATGGCTTATGGGAAGGTGTTTGGTGCTGGGGTGTCCTAACCTTGAAGTCAGAACTCTTTATGGGGAAGAACTTTGCCTTTGCCCCGCTTCACCCTCTGCCACTTTTGCATGTGCCTGGATGGAGCGGGCAAGATCAGGCTGTTTGACGCACTGCAGCGATGCAGATGGTTCACCGGCACCCTCTGGCCCTCACTGGATTTGAGTAGAATATTTAAGTAAACAGGTCTTTATCTCTGTGAAATCAGCTTGGATGGTACAGGTGCCTGTGGGCTGGTAGCCAAAGGAAGAGATACTGCCAGACTTCTGGTTGGAAGACTTCTCAAGGGCATTGTGTTTGTCTTTATCGGATAGTGAAGGTCTAAGTAGGGTTGCTTATTTCCCTGGCTCTGATTCACCCCAAGATTGGAACAACAGTTACCTTTGAAAAGGTGCTGGTGCCCCAGGAGACAGAAGGAGGGGAGGATGGTGGGTTTTGATTAGAAAAAGCATTACAAGTTTTTTTTTTTTTTTTCCCCTGCAGATTGACAACATGCTCACTCAATATACCTTCCTTTATTGTACAGAATTGATTTCTTTTTGATGGTTACTTTAGCATATAGTCTATAGGTAATGACAACTTAACAGAATTGGAGCCCTCTAGGCAGTGACCCTGGAGCATAGCTGTCCTGTCAGTCCATCCATAGGATTTTTATCCCAGGTGTGAGCTGGGAATGATAGAGCACCTTGGTCCTTCCTGAAAGCTGACAGGTATATGATGGTACTGCGATGGAGCTGAGGCTATTTTTTGTGAAATCTTCCTCTTTTCCTTAATGATACCTGCTTTTGCTTGGCTCTTTGTAAAGAATCGCTCTGCCCCCTTCTAACTACACATCTGACTGCTCATTTTTCAAAGTGTTGATCAAGGGTGCTTTCTTCTTCTAATAAATGTGGTGTATCCATTCCAAAGTATGCCCTCTATAATTAATAACAATAAAATCTGGCTACCTGTGGAGATTGTAGACATTGACAAAGACCCAGGGAAGGTGCAAGACGGTACCTGCAGGCTCAGCATAGCGCTCTCTGCCTGCTCCTCTGCTTGCCAGCCCGCACCTGCTTCCTAGACATCGTTCTTGCTTGTGGGTACTCTTTCTGTTTTTTCTGTAGGGTTCTTCTTGAAGCTTTACCTGAATAGGAGAAAAACTCGGGCTGCAGAAAATTGCTCTCTCTCATTTAGAAGAGAGAAGGCATTTTGCTCAGTTGTCTTATTTCAAATGTGAACTGACTTTCCAATGGACATAGACAGACAATTGTTCCCGTTGATTGTTTACGTAACATAAGCAAGGTCTTGCTGCTAAGGTGCCGTGTCCAGAGGCAAGTTCAGAAGGACTCTCTTTTCCTTTCCAAATGTGATCTCACAAGCTTTTGGTTCAGGGCCTGGAGCACAGCAGTTCTGTTCAATAAACAGAACTGAATGCCAGGTGAATTTTATCTTCTGTGCCTAGAGAAGTCTTTGAGTGTTTATTATGACATATGGTGCTTTTTGGGCATATGACACCATTCATTGGAATGTGACAAATTAAGGTAGCTTCCTTTGATGTCTCAGGCACTGCTTCTTAAACATAAATATGAACTGTGCATAAACATGAATTGTGGAATATGGATTGATACTATAAAAGACTGATAAGTAATTCTTATTTGTGGAGGAAGACCCACTGCATGGGTACCTGAGAAACTGGCAACAGTAGTCAGCTCTATTGAACAAACTGGGGAACTGCTGGTAGAGCTGTGAAGTAGTCTACATTTTACTATGTAATCTTATTGTTTCACTGGGATATTTTTCCATGTAACAGTAGTGTCTATATAAAAATATTTAAAATATAGTAATATGAAAGAGAGATACGAATGTACACATCCATACACAGTGTTATGTCTTAGGCATGGCTTGAGTGCGTTCCCCCCAAAGTTCTGTGCAGTGAAAGTGTGGTCCCCAGTGTACTGCTGTGGGAGGTGGGCTTCCCACCTTCATGAGTAGATCAATGCTGGCCTCAGAAGAGGACCAGTTTGAGAGGTAACAAATTCTCACAAGTGGGGCAAGGTCACTCGATACAGTTGGCTTCTTCACATGTGGGTTGTTCCCTTTCAGATTGTCATGTTGTGACACTGGCAGATGTCCCTCACCAGGATTCCAGTGATATCACTGTGCTCAGAATCATGAGCCAAATCAACCTTTCTTTTCTATAAATTTTCCAGTTTCAGGTATTCTGTTAGGGAGGTACCAAGCAGACTAAGAAATAGCTACTAATGTCTTTTCTTTATTCTCTTCTTTGGCCCTTCCTTTCCATTTTCATGTGAATGATAAAGCTGCAGAGTGCTCACCAGAAGCCTTAAGCAGTAAGGAAACTTCAGGAAAGGTGGCCAGGGATATTGCCTTCTTTTCAAAGAGTTCTGTAAAAGGAGAACAGAAATCCAAACATTTTGGCCTGCCTGTCTCTAGGCAGCCTAAGAGGATAAAGGTCCTCTTAGGACAGCCTTATGAAGTTTAGCAATGAAATCTTGTGAGTGGACATGGTTTCCCCTACACATGAAGGGAATGTAGGCACCCAGAGGAATACAGAGCAAGGGATTGCTTTGCAGGTGATTTGTTGGAGGTAAATCCGCCTCAGTGGCCACTGATGGTCTTTGAGCCACCTATGCCTGCACTTTTCCTCTGTGACCCTGTAAGTTACACTGCAGTCGGAGCCACTGTCCACAGGGCTCTGCACTGAGGGAGGATCAAGCCCTTGGAACCAGACTGACTGGGAGACAGTGCAGGGGGAAGTAGCAAGGAAAGCTGCTCTTCTGCTTCCTGAAACTAATTCTAAGTCATGATCAGGAGTCTGTTGTTCCTGGAAGCTCTGCACAGGAGCGTGGCATTCTTACACAGGAGCGTGGCACTTGAGGCCCTTAATGTTGGGGGTTTTACTTTTGCTTCCAGATTACTTTGGTCAAGTTTGGTAAGATTTATCTAAACTAATGTTATATTGAAAATTAACCTGAAAATAGTATGGGCAGTGTTCTTAGCTCTGGACACTTATCAACTTACAGGTCTGGGCTAACATTCACCATAGTTTAAATATGGAGAACATCTTCTTCTCCTTCTCCTTCTCCTTCTCCTTCTCCTTCTCCTTCTCTTTCTTCTTCTTCCTCTTCCTCTTCTTCTCCTTCCTCTTCCTCTTCTTCTTTATCTTCTTCTTCTTCCTTTTTTTTTTTTTTTTTTTTTTTTTTTTTTTTTTTTTTTGTTAAATTCTCCTTCTAGGGATGGACTTCTAAGGAGAGGCCCAGGTACAAGTGAGAGCATGCTGTGGCCTGAATATTTATGTTTCTCCCAAAACTCAGGTTTTGATACCTAATCCCTAAGGTGAAAATATCAAGGGCTGAGGATCTAATCATGTGGAAGATAATTATCTCACAAGGAAAAGTCTTCATAAATAGGATTAGTGCTCCTATGAGACAGATTCCAGAGAACTCATTTTTATCTTTGGCTATGTGAATATACTTTGATAAGTTGCTGTGTATCATTTGTTGGAGCCTTGATCAAGAACTTTCCAGCTTCCAGAACCATAAAAAATAAACTTCTGTTGTTTACTAGCCGATCAGTCTCTACAGTATGAATGAACAAGGGCAAAGTTGTTCTGGCCTAGCTTGAAACATTAATTAAATGTAAATCAGTAAACATCTTCTCACTACAAAAATGCTGGTCAAACTGTATTCAGGTGTGTCTCTGAGACTTTGGAGAAAATCAATAGCTGAATTAAAAGCCTGGAAATTAAAGGACAACCTCTGGTGATGTGAGTGGGCCTTGTCCAATCAGTTGAAGGTCTGAATAGAACAAAAAGTCTACCTTTCCCTCAAGTGAAGAGAGGATTTAAGCTACCTGGCCACTGTTGAGCTGGGTCCATGAGTTTTCCCTTCCTGAAGACTTGAACTGAAGCAGCGCTCTTCCTTGATCTTCAGCCTGCCAGCCAAGTCCTATGGTTAGTATCAGATAAGGTCAGGATCTGTACACTGGCAGCCTAACCCCAAACTCACGAGCTGGACTCCTTGGCGTTTTCCCATGTGCTTATCTCAGTGTGCAGTGGATTGTCCTTAAGCTGTCAGGGTTGGGTGACACCTTTTGGTGAACTCCTTCCTAAGGGTGCGACTCAGAGAGAGCTGTGCAATCACAGCTTGTGGCCCTTCTAGCACCCGCTGCTTCCTAACTGCGTGAGCCCTCTTGCCCTACTTTCTTCTCGATTTTTCCCCAGGTCTCAGCATTTTCTCTCCATTCTGCTCAGTGCTTTCCTTTCTCATGTTTCCATGCTGAGCCATGATTGTTGAGTGTTTCTACCAAATATTATCTGTCTCTGAGCATCCTAGCCGAGGTGGCTGGCCCTATCCGAACAGTTCACTCTAGCCAATCACATTTCATTTCTTTTAGGGCACTTATCAGTATTTACCATCCTTTACTCATTTATTTTTAATTTTTGCCTACCAGTATGCTGGCTCTTTGTAGGGAATAACCATATCTGCCATATTCAGCACAATCTCCTTGGCATATAGCATAGTATCTGATTCATTGTAGATGTTCACTAAATGTAGTTGAATACCCTGACTACAGTTTATTTTTATGCACATCATGGAGATGATATTACTAATTTCCAGCAGCATCATGAGCAATTGAAAGGAAAAACACATCCAGCTCAGAGCTTGATGCTCAGTATCCAGTAGCCAGCTGGCGGTCGCGGTTGCCTTTCTGTTCTGCAGCTGCAAGTGCTATGAGTCAGTGTCCTCCCAGGGGCTCAAGCACTCTGAGGGAGGGATTTGGAGCTGATTAGACCAGGGGTGTGACACTGGATCATGAGTCTGGGTAGTGGCCTGATCCTGTGATTGGGTTAGCATAATGTAGAGAGTGAATGATAGACTTATTGAAGAGGAAAGGCCCAGGCTGGTGTGGGCGGCACCAACCAATGGGCTTGCAGCCCGAATAGAATAAAAAAGAGGAGGAAGGAGGAAGTCTGGCTACTTCCCATTGCTATGGTGCCCTGCTTCGGAGCCGGCTGACTATGGACTGAAACCTTTCCACATTGTGAACTAAAACAAACCTTCCCTTCTTGAACTCGTGGTGTTGAGTATGTGGTTGCAGCAATGGGAAAGTACACACATAGAAGGCAGGAAAAGCTGTCGCACCAAATGCAACTTTAGTAGCAAAGTGGTCCCTGAAGCATTGCTGTGCTTATCCTCAGCCCTGGGGAAAAGGAACTACATTTTCTATTTAAAGGTAATGGGACATGGCCACGAAACGAACTTCAGCATTTGGACCCATCTGTCATTTCTGCCTCGGCTCCTCCTGCATCTGCCTCCCTGGGCAGGTGCCCACATTTCCCATGGGTGTGACCGTGTCCACTGTAGCTGTCTGCCATGATGATGGACCACTGGTTCACAAATCAGATCAGACAGTGCACTACGGCTGTCCCATTCTGCCTTTGATGGAAGGCGTGGCAGCTGCGTAAATCAGTAAATCATCGCAGGGAGACACAGGCTGTGCTGCTGGGACATCGCTTCAGGAGGCTGCTGCTTCTGCAAGGCACTGCTCTGCCACAGAGGCTCCAGCTGCCCCTGTGGCTTTGTATTCCAAGGGAGGTAGCAGCGTTTCATCTGCCCTAGCCTGAGGGCCAGGGCAGATTCGTACTTTATTGCCTGGCTCCTTCCCATCCCTGAACTCTCATAAATCAGAACCCAGCATAGAGCATAGGTCAGGAAGCCAGGCTTCGTGGGGACTCAACTCGGCCTTATTGTGACTAATTATACTAATAAAAAGCATTGAGGAAAAGGATTTTCAACACAGTTCGTTGGCTAAAACAGCAATGCTTTTGTAAAAGACTCCCCTTCCTTCCCCCTTTGTGCCATAATGAGAAATCACTGGGGTCAGGGTCATCCGTATGATCTCCTGTGGTGCTGTAGATAGAACGCAGAATCCCCTTATAATAATGAGGATGATGATAAGCATTAGCAGCAGTGAAGCCTTACAGGTGCACTGCGCCATTAATCACTTTACACACGGATCTATTTAATCTTCTAGACTAATGAACTAAGAAAACGGATCAAAGACCTATTTGGTGTGGAAGCACACAGGCTGCAGGCACAGAATCCTGATTGCAAAATTCAGAAATGGCCAAGGATAGTACTAGTCCAGTACTGACCCTGGAAATGCCCATAAGATTTTTCTTCCACCGATCTTGCCACGTGGGATATCTCGCACCTGGATAGCCACAGGTATAAAAAGTGGAGTCCAGTCAGAATTAGAAGCATGCCCAAGGCTGCACACACTTGCTAAGTAGCAGATGAGAAATTTAAATCAACTTTGTCAGACTCCAAACTAGATGTGGAGAGACGACATGAGCTAGCTGGTAGACACAGGCTTTAAAATCCTCCTTCCCAAAGACTTTCTCTGTTGAGTGTTAGACTTTTCCTTTATTACTAATAAATCGGCACACTAATTTCCATATGATTTGGCCTGAAAGTAAAGCAAGGAAACCTTCCACAAATTGCATGAAGCCAAAAAGATTGAACTATTCGGAGCTTTCACTGAGTCATTATCTTAGATGCCAAACTTGTCATCTTTATGGTCTACTAAATTAGTAAGAGAAGCGAATCTTCATTGACACTGACAGAGCAGGACACTACGTGTTATATAAACTGCTCTGCACAGATCTGAGAGCTTTTGAGATACAGATTTGTACTTTTCACCAGCCTAACCCATAATTGTAACTCAGCATCCATTCAAATTAAAGCACTGTAACTCTTTTTAGGGGTAAGAGAAAATAAACCTTGCTGCTTTTTACTGGTTGATTTACTGTTACATGACAATATTGGATATATTAAATTTTAGTATAGGTACTGTCTCTTCACCACCAGTCTTGTGCTGCGGAGCTCAGGAATTATTTGATTTTAAAAGGGACTTATATTGCAGGTATATAATTCTATCCTCTCAGAAATTTGTAGGATTCTTTTTCAAGGTGTGCAAACTTTTGACATGCATTTATTGTGCCATTTCAGGGCAAAGGAAAGAAAATTTTCTGTTTCCACTGGCATGAACAATATTCTGTTTGTCTCTATGTCATGTTCTAACAGCACTATTGATAATGCCTTGTGGTTTACTAGGCAGAGAATCCAGCTTTTCCCTGTAAATGTCAGGGAGGGAGAATGGAAAAACAGCTTTGAATTTCAGCTGATGATTCAAGTATGTCCCCAGTCATATTGGCAAGAGATCACCCATGGGGAGCGGGACTGTTACAAAAGGACTGCATCCTTTTCAGTTCACTTCTTGGAGCCACAAAACTCCTCAGGGAACATGGAAACCTTCTGATCCACCAGGGGAACTATTTCTCATGATAATGTATATATTACCAAATACAAAGCATCTCTTATCCTGTGGCAACTTCATGCCCACCTATGCTTTCCAACTTCCCTGCTCCGACCTTGTTTCGTCAATTAAAAAAATACATGTCGGTCTATGACAATATCATGTGGGAATTTTGGTGTAGTGAAACTGTCTGATATAAATTATTGTGGATCCCAAATCCTTTTTTTTTCTTTTTTTACCTTAGCTATAAAAGCTGATTTTGTCTGGAACAGCAATATGATTACACAAAAGACATATTTTCCAGACTCCATTATAACATGAAATAGCCATTCCAGAGATCGTAATCTATGGCAAAGGTGCTGGCCACTTTAAAGCTAACCCAGGTGTCTGGAAACTTCCATAAGTGTGACAGAAACAGAAGTCATGAAACAGACCTTCTATTTTTTTTTTTTTTTTTTTTTTTCCCGTGACCGGGGATTGAACTCAGGCTCTTGTGCTTGCCAGGGAAGCACTTATTCTGCTCAGTTATCTCCCCAGTCCTAGACCTTTATTAATGGGAGCCTTTCCAACTTTGCTTTATGCTGGACTATGGATGGAGGGCTGGATCTCTGGTAGCCATATTAAGCAGGAAGGCAACTGTTAGGCACTGTAATAAGGGTGGTAGAAGAGTGTGGTAGAACTCTTGGTGCCTGATGAGTTATTGAGGACACTATAGTACTTTTTTTTTACCATCTACTTTAGGACTCTCATTAAACAAGAAAATGCACTTCTAATTTATTTACATATGAATAACCACCTCTTATTAGTAGGGTTTGGGAGGAGCAGGTGCTGTTGTAAATATGCCTAAAAGGCCCTCCTCAGAGTCCACTTGCCAAAGAACTGAGCTTGTTTGCTGTTGGGCTAGCATGCCATTGCTTTCTTAGAATTTTTTAAAATTAATTTTAATGAGAAAAAAGTAGCAATGAGACGATTTCAAAACAGGCTAGTAGGACAGTTACAATAATTAATACATGCATATTGTTTTCTTTGTAGTAGTTATTCAGAATACAAAATGCAGACATGACATCCTGTCTAAACACCATTAGTACAAATCCTTCTCATTGACCTAAGAAAAAGTAGTTATATATCTATCCTAACTATTTTTTTTTCACTAAAGAATGGTCCTTTATTTATATCCCCCTTTTAGTCAGAGATGAGTGTTCCATTGCCATTCAAATATGGTAGGTGTATGAATTCAGCAAGGTAACCCAATATAGTCCAATAGTCCATAACAGTAGTGGGTTATCTACAGAACTGGCAATGTCAGAAGTTGTTGACTTGAACCTTTTACAGCTCAGCATATTAATATGGCTTTACTTTTTATATCTCGTGGTTAGACATTTCTGCTGGACGGTTAAGACCAAGATAAAGCAAGATCCGTATAAAAAAAAGTGTAACTTTTGTATCTGACAAGGTCAATCAAATTTACCCCTCACAATTTACCCTGAAACTATGTAAGATAAAGTTTTCATTTGAAAGTTTTGATTTCCCATTGTTATTTACCCATCACCACCCTAATCATGAAGGCTTTAAATTGCTTTCTTAGATGCTGGCCCTAGTGGCCTAGTCATGTCTACTGAGGACTACAGCACAGTCTTAAGCCTGTGTATGGCCTCATGGAAGACCACAGGAAGTTAAGTACTTTCTGAATGCCTTTAGCACCTGCATGAAAGAATAAATGTTTATAATTATTTTAATTTGCTAAGGCAATATGTAAAAATATAGGCATTAATATTTTATATATTTATTATATCTGTTATATGGATGCATCAAGTGAATAATATAAAACTCTGAAATGTATAAGCCTATACATGAAAATACCAAGGCCCCTGAGGAGGCATCATAGTTAAATATGGGTATGGACTTAATTGGGTTTTTAGTCATTTGTAGGACTGCAGTAGATAATAACCCTCGTAAATTTCATGCTCCACTAATCAGGCATTTTCTTATTTACCATATGGCAAGTTAAAGTTAGACTAAAAGATTCCACATATTCTCCTCCTCTGTTGCCTTCCCATCCTGGAAGGCTGGTGGTCCACCGGACACGAGGTCATAGAGAACTAGATTCTGAGACTCGGTGTTTCACAGGGAAAACCAAGCTTTGGAAAGTAACACGGCTTCCCAATTTCAAGGTCAATTTAATTTGATGAAATGAACGGCCTTCTCAGTCTACAGTGAGGTCTGCATGGTTAGCCATCTGGATTCCTGCAGCATTCCAAACAGCTGTTATTGGTCCAGGCTCCCAGGTACTTTTGCTGGTTTTCATAAACACTTATTTAAGTCTCCAGCCACCTGGGTTAGCTTTAAAGTGGCCAGCACCTTCCTCATAGACCCGGATCTCACTTTCAGCCTATTGGCTTCTGAGGCTTCTGTAATCTTCCATGTATCACTCCCCTGTTGACCCCTGTGTGTTGTAAAATGTTGCCAGTAGACCTGCAGTGCAAATATATATATATATATATATATATATATATATATATATATATATATATATATATATCTCCAGTTATCTTGAGCCACAGCACCTTTTAGTTTTGGAGTTAAATTTCAAGACCTGTGGATTATTGGTCATTTAATTCTGGTTAAGTATCTTTATTTATTTATTTATTTGTTTGTTTGTTTGTTTGTTTGTTTGTTTTTGTATCCTAGTACAGGGTCTTCTATAGGGTCTCACTACATAGATGAGAATTGTAGTGATCTGCCTGTGTTTAGCCTCCCAGGAGCCCCCATGCCCAGTCTCAATGCCCCAGGGGTGGGGCCAGCATGGCAAGATTAAGTGCCTATTGTTTGCTCCATCTACATGCCCTCAAGTGTCGAGTTGCAAGGGAGGAGCTATGCAGACTCCACTAAAGTGCGAAAGCTGTGCTAAACGCAGGGGAAGTGGGCTGCAGAGCCTTTCTGCAACATCCCTAAAGCATCAGGGTCAGGACCCATATCCACACTGGCGAGTCTGGGTATTGAGTACCGCAAGAGTCTGATTATCACAACAGTGGTTGGTAAATATCACAGCCTTCAGTAAAGTAGTGGCAAATGGTTCACCTGAATTTACTTAGATCCCCTGATTAAAGCAATGTCTACTGAAGCTATAATTGTCTCTTCTGTAGTGAATGTTAATGCGTGTTGCATCTTTCACTTCTATTCTTTTTCGGAGTACATGCGTTCAGGCCAGAAGTTGAGCTTCCTGACCTAATTGCTCGGTGGTTTAGATTTGCCCTTGCTTCCTCCTTCCCTCCCTGGCTGCCTTCCTTCCTTTTCTCTTTTCTTCTCCTTCCTCCCACCTCTTCTTCTTTCTGTTGCTGTCCCTCTCTCTGTCTCTCTATCTCTCCTTCACCATCTCCATCTCTGTCTCTCTCTTTCTCAGCCTCTGTCTCTGACTTTATCTCTGTCTCTCTCTTTATCTCTGTCCCTATTTCCATCTGTCTCTTTGTCTTTATCTTTTTGTGTCTGTCTGTCTGTCTCCCTCTCCCTCTCCCCCTCTTCCTCTGTCTACTGTATTGGGTGATAAGTAAACTTCCAAAGACAGATGAAGAGTCACCACTAGTTCAACTCTGTGTCAGTCAGAAACCGTATAGACATCTCTGTTCTTCCCATTTCAAAGTTCATTGGTGATGAACTCAAATAAGGAAGCTAATAACAGTGCTAGTGAGTTAAATACAGTTGGGTGATAATTTGAGAGCTGGGCTGACAGGAATCAGTTCTCCCTGGTGGAAAGTGACAGCAGCACACTGACTCCTGATCTGTCTTTGTTTTGTTTTGTGGTACCTGGGTATAAACTCAGGACTTTGCACTTGTCAGGCAAGCCTTATGCACTTATGCAGCTGAGGTATCTCTGCGGGCTCCTTGGTCTGTCTTTGACTGCTTCCTTCAGGTTAGGCATTCAGTCATGTCTGATTGGAAAGGTGTTTTTTTTTTTTTTTTCCTCCCTGTGGTTAGGGTGGTACATGGGCAGGACCAAGGAAAGCCTCATTAAGTGCAGGCCTGCTTTCCTAGACAAATAAACTAAGAGGAGTTCTGTATGAGATACTCCGTATCTTGGTTACTCTCTTCTCATTGCTGGGACAAATACCCAACAGGCAAGCTTAGGGAAGGAGAGGTTTATTTAGCTCACAGTTATTGGAGGTTTCAAGACACTGACCTCACTCTGTAGGGTCTGGAGGAGAGGCTGGGTTGCAGCCATGTCCAGGATGATCTGTTCCATACCTCTAAGAGAGGCCCTACAGGGAAGGGGGTCAGGGAGGCACATGCTGTCAATTTAACAGTTCGCACCCCTCTGGCACCATCCCTCAAGCCCAGTGTTGGTTCTTTGGCCCTGTCCCTGGAGCCACGCAATTGACAGCCATGTGATTTACATGAGGCTTTGGGGGGAACAACTAGATACGAACCCTAATACTCTGTTTGTTGCCCTTAAAGGGCAACTACTCATTTTGTGCCTTTTGCAAACAGGAAGCTTATTACCGTTTTTTGTACTATGCCCAAGGTAGCAATTCAAAGCAGCATGAAGCAAATGGGAGTGAATGATTCGGGTGCAATGTACTTCTAACCTGAGTTAATGGATCTGCAACAGCTTCACGGAAGTCACTATCAAATGAATATATGGGTGAGGCCCCAAACATGAGTGAGACATCCCTGGGCCTGCTGGAAACTCATTCAACCCAGCAACCAGTCACAGCGTGCCTAGTGTGGAAAACTGCTGCAAAACTCCTAGCAGAGAGACTATAGACAAGACCCACCCAGCTGATCCAGGAGTAGAACATCTTGCCAGAGTGACACAGCAGGTTTGCCTCCAAGGGCTGCAAGAGGAAGAAGTGGAGCTCAGAAGCCAGACCCAAGCCACACCCACCTGGATGACTTTGAACTTGGTAGATCTGGACCCGGTGCTAAGATAAGACCACCACCAAAGCCTCTACACCAAAAGTCAGAAGGCAGAGCTATCCAAAATGACAAAGAGCAGGAGCAAAATGCCCTCTCAGGCCCCAAGCCCACCCAGAACAAATACAGGAGACAATAGCATAGAAGAAATTAGAAATCACACACATCTGAAATCTCTGAAATAATAGCATCTGAAGTAAAGAAACAACTGCAAAAACGCATAGAGGAAATCAGATCAGAAATACTTTCTCAAGTAAAAAAAGGAAATAATATCTACAATAAAAGAAGTACTAAGTGCTTCTAAAGATGAAGATTAAAAAAATAGAGGAGAATAGAAAAATGATGGAACCCTTGAATGAGAAATACAGGAAAGTAAGTAATAGAATGTATGAAGCAGATTCAAAGTGCTGCACGGGAAAACCTCAATCACAAGCTGGCAAAACGGTTTCAGTGAAAGTGAAAATAGACCTTAAAGACACTATTGCAGCTAGTGAAGAGGTAACAAAAGATCTCTTAATAATGACTAGGATGCAAGAAAAAATAATTCAACATCTGCAAGATGATGCAAAGATTAAAAAAATGTAAGACTAATAGGCATCAATGAGAAAGAAAGAGTCTGTACAAATGATATAAAAAGCACATGGGCAGAAGTAATAGCAGAAAACTTCCTAAATACGGGGAAACATTTGACATTCAGGTAGCTGAAACATAGAACTCCAAATAACATTAAACCAAGTAAACCACACACATAGATATAATAATCAAGATCCCAGAAATTCAGCACAGGAACTATATATAAAAGCTGCTAGAGAAAAGAAACAGACCACATTTAAAGGAAAACCTGTTAGAATGACAGCAGATTTCTCTTTACAAACCATTAAGTCAAGAAGCGCATGGCACAAAGTGCTTCAAGTCTTACAACAAAACAAATTCTACCCCAGATTGCTGTAACCTGTAAAACTCTCTTTCAAGTTCAGTGGAGAAGTGAAATACTTCCAGGATAAAGAACAGCTAAAGAATTTTACAATGGCAAAGCCAGTGGTGCATAGTTTACTAAAAGATATCCTCGAGAAAGATCAAAATGACTCCAACTCCATGAAGGAGAATGGAAAGAACCCACAAAATAGGACAAATAAGTTATAACCATCCTACTAACACAGGAGAAAAAGAAGTATACAAAAGCAGCCTTTCAACTATTCTTTTATATGCAGCAGCAGAATATGCACATCAGCATATTCTACAAATGGACTTCTCCTGCACCCTATAGGTCAGATTCTGTCTGGTTCTGCAGGGTAGATACTAAGGAAATAGCAGTAGCTCAGTCCTACAAGTGATACCTGGCCACCAGTAAGCATCATGGACACTGTCCATGTATATGACATACTAGAACTTTGTGTGATATCCTATCCCCAAAATGTTAGAAGCTTTGGTCATATATTCACAATTCCAGTGTTTATGTTATGTCTTATTCTTAATAACTCTTTACTACCATGAAAACTTTTTCTTAGTTGATAACTTTGTATATATTCATCTATTAAAATAATCGATAAGTACTCTGAATTGATTACAGATTGATACATATGATACAGAACATTCTGGCCTCTAAGTAGGAATCATGGTTTGATTTGAATTTTGGAATATTGTTTTGAAATGTTTAATTTTAATTAATTAACATTTAATTAATTTTCTGAATATTATTTAATTATACTTTTTGTTTTATGATTCATACTGTATCTCTGACTTACAATCTACTTATAATAAATGGTATATGTTTTCCTAGTATTAGAAACTTTAAAAAGAAAAAAATGTATATATGTATATACAAGTATGTATATAATATATATATATACATATATATATGTATATATATATATGATAGATATATAGCTGCTTTGTCTTAGTTCACTGAGAATAAAAGTTTGTAATAATATTGTTTAGACAAGATAGCAGCTCTATACCCTGAATAACTTTTATAAAGACAACAATATGTGTGGTGTTAATTGTAACCATACTACTAACTTGTTTTGAAACTGTTTCACTGCCATTTTATCTTTTTTCTCATTAAAATAAATAAAAAAAACTAAAAAAATGAATGTTTGAACACATGTAAGCACTAACACACACACACACACACACACACACACACACACACACACATAGTCTTATTTCACCATCTCATTTTACTTGCCCCTTCTACCCTTCCAGTCATTGTCAGAGAAAGGGAAACTCAGCACACCAGTACATTTTGACTGCAATAAAGGTATTTTTAAAATTTTATTATTATTATATTATTATTATTTACAATAGTTAATACATTACAATAATGTTGTCTTTGTCATAGTTGTTCAGAATGCAAGTTGCAGACATGATTTCTTGTCTAAACCTCATTAGTATAGTTCTTTCTTTTTATTGCACAAGAGAAAGTATTATTTAGTATAATAGTCCATAACAGTAGTGGATTATCAGCTCATCTGGCATTATTGGGGCCTGTTGACTTGAGCTTTTTACAGCTCAGCGTAATAATATTTGTTTCCTTTTTATACCTCATGGTTAGACTTTTCTGCTGGATGGTAAAGACCAAGATAAAGCAAGACCTATGTTACAAAAAATATGCAACTTTTGTGTCTGACAAAGTCAGTCACGTTCCCTCAGGGTTTGCCCTGGAACCATGTACTACAATGTGCAAATAGGTATTTTCCATCAATTGTGTAATAAAGGTATTTGGTTTGGCATGTTTGTTGCAAACCAGATCACACTGGTGCATTCAATCAACTGTGTTGGTTTGGGATCCTCCTGATTACTTCCATGGGTGTTGGGACTAGAAAAACAAAATAGTCACTTGGCAAGTGATTGTGAGCCATGCTGAGGTGAAGGAGGGTTTCTTCCTAGGCTCAGTCTCTTGTAATCAACACAGCAGGGGCTGGGACTCAGGGAGAACATAGCCTCAGTCCATGAGTGAGAGCAAGGCAGCTGCACCTGCTTTGCTGGAAAGTGCTGAGGATCAAGAGCAGCCACCCCTTTCCTCCCTCTCTCCTCAAGACCCATCTCAGTTTCCTCACATGTGTCCTTCTGGCTGTCTCTTTGGACATCTGGATCTGAAGGACTTCTCCAGGTCCCTTGGGATACAGTTGTTTGTTGGACTTGGGGAAAGAGTTGTACATTGTATCTTCGTTAGACATCTGTAGTCTTTTGTGCATAACTCTTAAAGATGATTTTGGATGCTGCCTTAACCTCACTGTTAACAAAATAATGGAACTAATCCCCTAGAAGGTTTTTTTTTTTTTTTTCTTGTGTAGGGGTCACATGGGGTATGCTGGGCTATCTCCTTTCTCCTCTGCTCCTTGAGAAGTGAGATCAAGGTTACATGCACAAGTAGTGCTGTCCTATGACTTCCAATTAGAATATCAATCAGTTATATACAAATCCCAATTACTTCTGCTAGTTGCATGATTTTGATCAAACTTCCTTGTCTTTTTAAGCTTCAATGGCTGTGTTCAGAAAAGTCAAAATAGTGTTTGTTTTGATCCCATGCCATGGCCTATGTCTGGATGCCTCCCACAAGCCTCTGTTGCTTATAGGTGGGGCTTTGGGGGAGGCAATGGAATCACAAGGATGTGAACTCATTGTGGATTGATCCACTGGTGAGTTTCTAGTTAAACACGACATTGGGAGGTGAAGCCTGGTTGGACGGGTGGGTTGCTGGGGGCGTGGCCTTGGAGGGTCTGTCTCCCTCCATCTTCCTCCACCTCTCTCTCCATGACAAGAGCTCTCCCACCTCGGAACCAGCTGACGATTGACAGAAGCCTCTACAGGCTGTTAGCCAATATAAAATTTTCTTCTCAGACTTGTGAGTGTTGGCTATTGTTCTCGATAACAAAAAATAACTAAGACGCTCCCATCATTCCATTAAAGGTTCAAATGGAATTATTTGTCAATTAAACAACAAAAAGTCATCTGTAGATAATGGATATTAGACATGGAGGAGTTAATAAGCAGTCGGCTTTAACGTACAATTGTGGAGGTTACTGTCCACAGTTAGAAGTGTATTATGTATAACGGAAAGAATAAATAAGGTAATTACAGAGTCTGAGAAGTGCAGTGAGAAGATAATACTCACAGATTTGTGAAGAATTAATAGGAAGGTGATTATTTGATCTTCAAGTTTCTCCAAAGAGGTGATATTTGAACTAAATGAATGTAAATTGTGTATCCCAGTGCCTGGCAACTGCAAGAGCCCTCTGAGAGCCTGTTGGTATTTGTAAGACCCACACTGCAGCTTCAACTGAAAGCAATTCTAATCACTTCCTTTAGACTCTTTTCTGAAGCCTACAAGCAGTGGCACATAGCTTTTCAAAATGTGAATTAATGTAGTCTCAAAACATTTATGATACCTATGTCTATATCTGTAGGTGAAACAGTATGTCACAGTTATTAACAGAGCAAACCAGAAAGTGAAATGTTGAGAGACAACAGCTTTGTCACTTCTCACCTGAAGTAAGACACTGGCCTAGCTGTAAGAGAAAACAGAAGAGTTCCTGGGTTAAATGCAGACACTAAAATTATCCTTGGTGGGAGGCTTCAGTTGAAAATGTCTTTTCTCAAGATTCTATAAGATGTTGAGGCTGGGGAGATAGCTCAGTGGCACAAGTGCCTGCCTGGCAAGTATAAGGTCATGAGTTCAAACCCTGGTCCCACAAAAGAGAGAGAGAGAGAGAGAGAGAGAGAGAGAGAGAGAGAGAGAGAGAGAGAGAGAGGAGAGAGAGAGAGAGAGAGAGAGAGAGAGAGAGAGAGAGAGAGAGAGAGAGAGAGAGAGAGAGAGAGAGAGAGAGAGAGATTCTATAAGATGCTGAAACTTGCTGGGCATAAATGCTGGGAACTGAAATTAAGTCAAGCCTGGGTTAACAGGGAAATGGAGCCTCAGTGTTGGTCACAAAAGCACTCCAGATGTGATCCTTGTGAGGAGGGTTTTGTGAGAATTCTCCTGCAAGGCCAGAAGGTGCAGTGCCCAAGTGTGTCAACCCAACCCCTTTCCTGTGACCCGCACTGGCAAAACTCTCCACTGCCCACCCACAGTGCATCCATGACAGGACATTGCTGAGGCCTCTATGTACCACAGCCCATGGCCAGGCAGTCGGTGGTGCTGGGCATTTCCCCTCGTTGTCCTTTCCCCTGTCCTGTCCACTTTCTCTGGTCTTCCGTTGGCTTTCTCCCTGTAATCCACTAGTATCTTTGCAATATTAAGATCTTGAAAGGCCCATACAAATCCATTTTCTCTACAGCCATGATTCCTAAATTATGGAGAGGAGATTCTTAGCAAAGTGGCTGAGAAAATATGATAACATATTCCCAGCTCTGTGGTCTATGGACTAGATAAAGAATAAGTTAAAAAATAGTTTTATAAATATTTAAAGTACATGTAAATGCTTTAGTAGGAGGTACATAGTTATTGTAATGAACTGATGAATTCATAATTAATGTATTATGTGTATATATTATAAAAACAAATCAGAAAATAGAACTTTTACATATAGGGTCTATGATGTCAGTTTTTTATGTAAGCAGATCTTTATACTTGAAAAGAAAAGTCTTGGACAGCCACCATGATGACATTATGATTGTATTATTGCATGGGACAAACTACGTGCATATTCCAGTTGAGACCCGGATCTCACAAGTGGGGCTGTGGAAAGGCTATTGACTGTTTTTGTTCCTAAACTGCACCATTGCCATCTACTAGGTCAGGCGATGTAACAGCAGCTTCCTGGACTTCTGCTGGACACTTGTGCAGAGGGATATTCTGTTCTCTGGGTTCTATCCACTACCATTTTTGTCTTGAGTGTTTTCTTTTTTTTGCAGAACCGGGGAACAAACTCAGGACCTTGCAGTTGCCAGGCAGGCACTTGTGCCCCTGAGCTATCTCCCTAGCCCCTGTCTTGAGTGTTTGCTGGAGTCAAGTATCTTCAGTTAATGGAGCAAACACAAAGGGATTCTAAATGGTAGTTTTGCAGATTTATATTGCTGTGAAGGCTGGCATTGGACCGCTACCATTGATGCTTGTTCTGTTTATTCAGCATGAATGTCTGGCACAGGCCATTCTGCTGGCTTTTATCAGATAGCTATGCTGTCCCCAGGTGCCTTGGGAATGGCTTCATTATTAGCATAATAAAGGAGAAGCCAAGACTTGGGGAGGTTGCATATTTCTAGAGCTTGCCTTGTGTCACAGACTGGCTGAAAATTAGAACCCTGCAAACAGTGACAGGACAGGAAAGGCAGGAGAGATACACACAGAGCACAGTGTTATAACAACAGCTGGGGAGCTTGCTCCACTGAGCTTCTCTGCAGAAGAAAAAGGATGGGAGGGAGGGATTTAACCAACAAGAGGCTTTTCCCTGTGGGTTAGATGACTGAACTCTAGCCGGAGAGCTGTGTAAGTGTTTCACTCTGCATGAAGACCACAGGGCTGTGCCTGCCTCCTGTTGTATTTTATTTGCTCCTTAGTGCAGCCTAAAGGTGCACCCCATGTAGCTTTCTTAGAGGACCTAGAAAAGGTCTGGCAGAAGAGGAAGAGCTTGCCCCCGTCTGTATTGTCCAGGACTGTGATTTTCAAAAATATCTGTAACACAAAACACAACATTGCAAACGCTGAAGTAATTCCAAAGTACATAATAAAATGTATAATTTCTCCTCAATGCCCTTCCTTGATCTCATTTTTCTTCTAGAAATCAGCACACAACGTGTTTTTGGTATGCCTAAAAATCTGTCAATAGCAATTAGTATTTAAATGTAAATAGTTAGATTCATAGTGTTTGTTTTTTTCACCGTATCTTGAAAATCTTTGCATGTCATGAGTATAATATCCAAACATGATATGCTAATACATTTGTTATAATTATGACATATTGTATTTCAGTTATGGAGATGGATATACATTTCATAACTTATTTGTTGATTCATTTACGTAGAAAGTTAGGAAAATTTTTGTTGGCGCTGGGGAGATAGCTGAGTAATCTAAGTGCCTGCCTGGCAAGCGCAAGGTCCCACATTAGATCCCTGGTACTGCATGCGTGCCGGCCCCAGAATCCTGGGTATGCTGAGCTGCCCACTGCATCAGGGTGTGGTGGCCCATGCCTGTAATCCCAGTACCAGGGAGGCTGAGACAGGAGGATCACTCCGAGTCTGAGCTATGTAGTGAGACCCTGTACCAAATACATACATACATACATACATACATACATACATTAATTAATTAAAAAAATTAAAAAAAAAAACTTTTGATGAAGAGCGGTCATAAGATTTTTTTTATCCCTTATACTTTCTTATTTTCCCTGTCTTCTAGTTTCTGTGGCTCCCACTTCTTTTAATGTTGCAGGTTGAGTAACAAATGGCCCCCAATACCATCAATGTCCCTGTAAATGTAACCTGATCTAGTAAGACACTTCACAGATGTGGTGAAGTCAAAATTTTTGAGATGGAGAGATAACCGTGGGTTATCTGGTTAAAATATTTAATCACAACAGTCATCCAGAAATAATCTCAGGGAACTGGGGTAAGAGTCAAGAACAATATGAGAACAGAAGCAGAGCATACGGTGCTGGGATTACAAGCCAAGGACTGTCAGCACCACTTGGAGCTGGAAAAAACAAGGAACAGATTCTCTTCTGAATTCTGAGACCCTCACCATACATTTTGGGTTTGCAGTGGTGCTGTTTTAATCCATTACGTTTGTAGTGTTTTATAAACTGAAAATACAAAACTAATGCAGTTGGCTTAGTTGGTTGCACCTTTTTTTTTTTTTTTTTTTTTTTTGTATTTTTAGTACGGGGTCTACAAGGTCTACAGGTCTCACTATGGAGATCAGACTTGTAATGATTCATTCACCGGTGTTCAGACTCTCAAGAGCTGGCAGGCACGCACCACCACACCCAGCCTCAATCGCTGCCTCAGCGCCCCCGGTGGGTGGGTCCCCGCACAGCACAGTGGGGGATTAAACCCAGGCAGGCTGCGGCATCTGTCTAAGCAGGCACTTTAGACCACTGAGCTATTTGGCCGGCCCTGACAGTGTCTTTTGAACAATTGGTTATAACTCCTTAGCATTGTTAAAAGATACTTTTGGAAGGTAGTTTTGTTGTAGAAATGCAAATACTACATTGGCTAGAGGTTTAATTCATGAGGGCACAGGGCTGAGACTAACTGGTTGGAAAAGAGAAGTCAAGCAAGACAAATTTCTATAAAGTAAGAAATGTTAAAACAAATGTACACAGGGAGACAAAATGGCTTGTTTCACAGAAAGGCTAAGTGAAATCCATGGAATTTCGACCAGACAGGATGGAGCTTCCATGTCGGTCTTTTACAGCCTCCAGAAGTATCACACAGCGCAGGAGTTCAGATCTGTAGTGACACCCAAAGTTTCACGTGTTAAATGTGTGGTCCTGAATTTGGTGCTGGGGGAAGGGAGTGGAGCTTTAAGGTATGGGGTACAGGGAAGGAAACTGGATCCCTGGGGTACACCTTGAAAGGGCCAGAGAACTGTAGCCCTTGCCTTTCTCTTTCCTGCCTGCCTGCCACAGGTGAGTAGTTCCTCTGCCGTACCTTCCTGCAATGATGTACTGCACATGCTACGATGTGCTGGACATGCTATGATGTGCTATGACGTGCTATGATGTGCTATGATGTGCTAGGTCACCCCAGGCCACACAGCAGTGGGCCAGCTGACACCGGGCTAAACTCCTTGAAACAAAGAGCCCAGTGGGTTTCTCTTTTTATTTCTTTATTCATTTATTTAAATTTATTTATTTGGTATAGGGTCTTGCTACCCAGCTCAGACTTGTAGTGATACTCCTGTCTCAGCCTCCCCAGCTCTGGGATTACAGGCGTGCATCACCACGCCTAGTTTCTGTGACCAGCATGGTGTGCCCAGGGTTCTGGGGCTGGCACACCATGTGATATCAGGGATTGAAACTGGGTTCCTGCACTTGTCAGGCAGTCACTTAGAGTGCTGAGCTGTCTCCCCAGCCCTCCTTTTAAATTGTTTGTCTCAGATATTTTGTTGTAGTAGCACAAGGCTGACTAAAACATTAGGCCCAAAGATGAAGAAAGATTGAAATCAAGTAAGCTGGAGAGGTTACCTCAACCGCGCATTGTTTCACTGAAATGCACATTTAGTTTTACATCATTAAAATTCTGACTCAGGGGTTATTTAACAGTGGCTGATGGATGAATTGAGGCCCACTGCCTGCATGCATGTAGTAAGCAGGCTCAAACCACGTTTAAGAATGAATATCTGCAACTGACTTTGTCAGGAAAGCCATCGTCAACTGGGGTTGCCATGAAATGAGATAATATCTCCAAAATAAAGCATCCCATTATTAGATATGTACTACAACAATTTGTACTTAAAGATCATGATCATATATTAAATTTCATTAATACAGACTTGGTATTGGTTCTTTTTATCATGCAAATACTTGTCTAATGTCTTTGATTTTCCATTTTGCCTGTAAAACTCAAACCACATGTCATCTGGTCCTTTACAAGAACAGCTTGCAGACTTCTGCTCTATACTTTGAATTTGCTAGTTTTCTCTACTTCTATGTTGGTCCATTTACTCACCTGTGAAGCGCACCTTCTTTTTGCATGATGTTTTGATGTATTCACTAGATATTTCTTCCATCAACCGTACCCGATTGTCCCATGCATCCGCATGGTAGCAGAAAATCAATAACCTGGGGTAAGAGAGGGATGACTACGGTGAACCTATGGAAAACAAAGAGTCAGGTTAAAGGGACTGGGAAAGTAGGGAATTAAGAAGAACGCATTCTCAGGCCTGGAGGTTAGAGGCTGGGGGAAAGAGGAAGGTAAAGAGTGGACAGCGAACATGAGGAGTGGGAGAGGAGGGTTGCTCCTCAGTCAAGAGAAAGAATCCAGAGTAGAAGGACCGTGTGGACAGGAGTGACACCGCTAACCGAGGAACTTTCAGTCTCCTTGTTCAGTGAGCCCTAGCTGTTTGCATTGTCAGGGAAGCTGTGTGATCTGAGTTGCTGCTGCCTGGTTTCCCCCTCTTTCTTTCAAGGGATCATCACCACCAGACTGAGAACCTCTTTGGTATTCTCCAGCCGATGTCCTGTAGTGGTCTTCTTTAGCTAATCACCTCATCACCACTGGCCTGACCTTTCCATGAGGCTATCCAAATTCTTTTACATTTCCTTTCCACATTGTCATTCCCCTAGATGGGACATACCCTCTTAAAGTGTTTGTAGGAAAGCAAAGGAAACTCTCCATCATTCCAAGCAGCTCCTGTCTGACTCTCAAGTGACACAAATCCCTTTGAGCTGTCCTTTCTGTAAAGCCTTCTTTCACGATTTTTACACGTAGCTCCAAGAGGAGTCAATATTACCTGTGACCTATTGGTTTAAATAAAAAGCAAGGGGTAGTCTAATAGATGCTAGAGTTACAAAAGCCAAGTTTTATCATTTAGTTCTTAACTCTGTACTCCCGCACAACTTCCTAGGTATATTTTCCCTGCACAAGCACCTTTCTACTATTTAACAAAGTTCAAGTAGGCTTGCCTTTGCCTTGAGACTTCCTGGGTCTGCAGGTTGAGATATAAACAAACTGGAACTCAGTATTAACAGTGGAGGAAAACCGTAAACATGACCCATCAGCAAGAATCACCTAATCTCTGCCAGGAGTCCTTCTGCTCTAAGCATTTGCCTTGTCTTTTCATCTCAGGAAAACTTGTAGCAGAGTACTTTGCAGTGCTTTTGGTAGAATATGACATTTTCCATGTTCAACTAAACTGTTACATTTAACTTGATTCAGGTTTTCTCTTTTAACATGTTGGTGTTCAAAGTGGGATTAGAAGCAGAATTTATAGCCACCTTCAGCCATACCAAGTTATCAAGTGAGCTGCTTACCAGATCTCATTGCAACCTGTGGTCTTCTACAGTAACTGGAGGCTGTATCTTTCTAGACCCTGAGCTTTATTAATTTGTGTTCTGAGATCTTCAAGTTTATTTCAGAAAAAAAAATTTTTCCCTCTTTTTTTGCTGAGTTACACCCAATTAAGTGGTCTCAGGCATCTGTCTGGGTGAAATAAAAGCTGAACAAAGTTGAAATGTCAAATTATATTTGAGAGTTGGATGGATTAGATCTGTGAGGAGGTCTGGAGTAGTTATCTATGGATAATGGGGTTAACACAGCCTAAAGAGTTTGAGATTCTGTCTTTTGGGGCTCTAGATAATTTCATACACTACAGTTATGAGCCAGAAGTGGACTTTTCTGAAACTGGGTTAGCATACGAGGCACAACTTATGAAAGCAGTGGCCACAGTGGAGAAATCTTAATTAGGGTAAAGTTATTTATTTGCAAGATACCTTACAAAAGATAGGAATGAAATATGTGAAGATAATGAGATGTATCAGCTGTAAAAGGTTAAATAAAAATTACTTCTTTAAAAGTTTCTTCACAAAATGGAAGTGAAAAATTTGAACAATAGACTAAGGACATGAGCATTCCTAAGTTAACTTAGATTCCTTTTCTCTATCAGCATTTACTTCAGTGCTCTGAGTTCACTAACATTGTAGTCAATTATCATTCCACCATGAGGATAGTGAAGAATGGAGTTCAGATATTTTCCTTACAAAATGAGATCTTTGGATGAACCAGGCCTGCTGGCATAAGCACTTTTACTCCATGTTGTAAGGCTGAACTTAAAATAATCGAAAGAGACCATCCCAAGCCAACTGAAAATTATATCAAGAGATTTAGAATTTACACAGGAGCTTAAAATCCATGAGTTTCTGACTTTCACACATTCAGCCACAGGACATTGGCACTAGTAAGGCTTGAAAACGAATGGGAGAAGCAGAAGAGAAGGGTCCTGAAGAGGATATTAAAGACACCTCTGAGAACGCTTCAAGAGAGAGGCCAAGAGCAGCTAGAAGCGTGGCCACAGCGCTTTAAATTTAACTTCTAAGATTTTCTCCTTATAAAATTGATCAGTCTGTTATTTATCCTTGTAGGCAAAAGAATGATGAGCCAGTTTCAGATTACAAAGCTTACTCAGGATCATTATTTGTGAATCATTCTGGGCTTGAAATACAGTAGGGAATATTTCCTATTGGGGCTGAAATAGCATTAACTGCTGTATTTATATACAAATTTCAGTCTGAACTTAGCCATGTAATTAAGAAGCATAAACTAGGATAGTTAAGTTATAGGTATGGTTGAGCTGGTTGCTTTGTCAGAGCATTACAGGGTACTCTAGGTGAGAAAACATATTTAAAAGACTCCTAAGCTTTTATTTCTCCCATTGTAATTGCTAGAACCAAGTCTCAAAGGACCTTTCTGTCCTACTTTAAATCAGATCTTAGACTGAGAAAGTCTTTGCCCTAAAGTGCCTTCCTTTATGGCAAGCAAACTAGGATACTGGAGAAGTTACCCAGGTTTATCTCAGTCCACCAATAAGCCTCTCTTACTTGGACAAAAAGTGTTTCTCCATACAAGTTAGCCTACAAAATAATAACCAACACTGATGGGCTCTAAGGGATTTTCCAATAAACTGTTCTCCTAATGTCTTTTAATAAACACAAGAAGCCAAGGTTCAGATAAGCAGAAGTTGAATGTGGTGGGACGTGCCTGTCATCCCTGCAATGTGGAAACTGAGGGAGAAGGATTGCCGTGAGTTGAACTGCACAGCGAGACTCTATTTCAAAAAGCAAAGCAAAACAAAACAAAGCATGGAGGGAACTGAGAAAGCTTGTATAATCACCTTGGTGGACCCCAGAGCCACCTTACCTACTTTAAACTCCATAACAATAAATCAACACATCCTTTGGAGTAAAAGGATCATTTCTGTGGTTAGTGTTACAAAACAGGAGCAAGAGATGTTCACATCTTTCCAATTGGCACTGGAGCTATTTTGAAAAAAAAAGTTTCCTCTCAACTGTGTGGTACACCTCCAGTGAACTTGGTAGGATGCAACTCACTCTCTAAGTTAGGGGGCCGAGAAAGTGTTCTACTGAGGGAAAGATAACCTTAGCATTTCCTGAGTTCCTTAACCATATTGGTTATGCTCTGTCTAGGTAGAAATGGAAATGGTTAATATCAGACTTGTAGCATTCTTGAACTTTCTAAAATACCCACATTTGGGGGCTTTTCTACTGACATAGGAAGGATTAAAAGCATGGAGCCTATAAAAGTCCAACTAGAGCAGTCTAAACCTTTCCCTGAATTACCATATCCATTAAAGCCTCAAGTGATTTAAGGATTCTCATGAACTGCTGGAGACTTGATTAAACAAGGCCTTATAATGCAGTGTACAGACACTCCTAGCACTCCAACTGCATGAGATAAAAAGCCGAATGAATGTGGTTGGAGACTTGTTTTAGATATATGCACAACTAATACAATTCGGTTTCCAAGACTCCCTTTGCCTCCACTCATTGTCTGATACATCCACTGATTCTAACTGGTTCCCAGTATCAGATGTTTGCTTTGCTTTCTTTGGGAGGCCCATTGATGCAGAAGCTCTGAATGTTAGCTGGGAGGCTTAACAGTGTACTTGGACCATGATGTCATCAGGTTGTTCTGAAGTCCCTTCATATTTTTCCAAGGCATGGCATCAGGACATTGTAACCCTACGGTTGCTGCCATGTCTCCCTCCAACTCAGTGTATTGATGGTCTGTAACTTCTTCTTGAGCACAGAATTCTTTCAGTTTACCCTTTACAGGAGTTCACATGTAAAGGTCATAGAGTTTGTGTGGCTCACCATCAACTTTCAAGAGCACAGTTACTTAGCTCATGACCTGACTGCTACAGGGATTTCTCTTTTACCTGGGAGAGTAGAAGCTATTCGAAGTTCCTCCCAGCCCACAGTTAAATGACAATGAAAAGATTCTTTTTGACTTTCTAGAGACAGTAGATACTGAGTATCAAATCTTTTCTATAATGGCTTTACCTTTGCATGAGCTCATTATGAATCTAATATGCAAGGGTTTATATATTGGAAAGATGTTCATTTTGAGGGGGCTATAAATATTTACTTCTTTCAAATCTAGAGGCTGGAAAAATTAAAGATAAAGGTACTGACTAATTTGATTCCTAGTAAGGCTCTCTTTCTGACTTTTCAAATGGCTACTGTCTCAGTCCTCATATGAGGAATATAAAGATCTCTCCTCTCCCTTTATCTTTTCTTTTCTTTTTCCCTTCTTCCTTTTTTGCAGTACCTGGGATGTAACTCAGGACCTTGAGCTTGCCAGGCAGGCACTTACACTGCTGAGCTATATCTTTGGCCTCTCTCCCTCTTCCTGTATATCTAATCCTACTATGAAAGTGTTATCCTCATCACTTATCATAATTACCCCCAAACATCCATCTCCAACAACTGCTACATTGGAGATAAAGGTTTCTACATAAGAATTTTAGGGGGATGGATTTAGCCCACCAGAATTCCTTTCCCTCATCCTCATTGTATGCAGTGTGGCCTTCCTTCCTTCCTTCCTTCCTTCCTTCCTTCCTTCCTTCCTTCCTTCCTTCCTTCCT
>PVJA010000604.1:81822-126016 GCA_004027025.1 Myocastor coypus | reverse complement strand
CCAGGCACTGCACTCTACCTAAGCAGGCTCTTTAATCCACTGAGCTATCTGGCTGTCCCTATAATGTGACTTTAATACAAACACACACACACACACACACACACACACACACTACACACGCACACACATATACACATTCGCATGCCTGTATATACAATCATGAACCATGAGACATAATGTTGGTTAATGATGGGCCTCTTGTACAAAAATAATCATATTGAGATCATAATGTTGCTAGAAAATCTTGTCAGCTAGTTATATCATAGCTGCATGAAGGCTTTTAACTAATTGAAACTCATTTTATAGCTATCTACTGGTTTTAGGACTTATTATGCAACACATGGGAGAAAAAATAGACCAACTGAGTATTATAATCTGTAACTAGACCCTGTAGCTGAGGCATATCTTAATTATTTAATAGCAGCAATTATAGCAGTCAGATTGTAGAGGTCCTGTCTGAGCTAGTTTTAGGATATCAACTATTCTTCTAAGTGCTCTTTAAGGAGTTCTAAGTCAAGTAAAACTCAACATTTTTCAGAAAGTAGACTTATATTTTATGAAACTCTATTTTAATGAGTATCACAAATTAGAATTTATAATGACTATTTTACAGACATGGCACAATTTATTTAGATATTCCATTATTCATTTTATCACTGCCGAAGATGTTTCATAAACAATAATAATAGAATAGACAATCTTATATTTCTTTTGTGGCACTGGGAACTGACCCCAGGGAATGCTAAATGGCATCCTCAGATATTTTTTTATTAATCAGTTTGTTTTATTTTTTATCTTTCAGATAGAATCTGGCTAAGTTTTGCAGGCTGGCCTCGAACTTGTAATCTTCCTGCCTCAACTTCCCATTATAAGCTTGCACCAACATAGAGAAACATAGAATCTTCCCTTCCTTCCTCCCTCCCTCCCTCCCTCCCTCCCTCCCTCCCTTCCTTCTTTCCTTCCCTCCTCCTCGCTTCTTCTTTTCTTTCTTTTATTTTATTGAAAAATAAAATAATTTTAATCAACTATAGAAGAATAATATTAGTCAATACATTACATATTGTTAACTTCAAACTTGTTAAAGTACAAAATATGGGCGTAAAAATTTCTTCAAACAATATTAACACAAGCCTTTTTTTTCAATGCTGATAGAAAATAGTAGTATAACTATCTTGTATTTCCTCTCTATCTTGTCATAGTTCAATTTTATAAATTGTTGCAATGCATTCAACCCCGTTACTTTATTCAGTTTGCCTGAAGATGGTGAGGACAACAACTGCACAAATATAGTATGATAGCTACTAGCTCCTCACAGTCATTTGTAGGATGTTCCACTGACTGATCCTAAACTAACACTCCTTGTTGTTGAATCTTATGCTAAATAGGAAAAAGCAAAATATCATCTAGTGCATTCTGTAACAACCTATTATGAGCTCACTTAAATTAGAAAAGAGAACTCTTTTCATACAAAAGTGGCCTCCTCCATTTTAAGTCAGTTCAACTTGCAGAGCATTTTGCTCTGATCTGATCTTGTTGTGTAGCTAAAGTAAGTATTTATACGGGTAAAATACATACTTTTGGAGTTGTTCATGATTTTGGCATACTATGGAGATAGAGGAGATTTTTTATTTTACTTCTAAGGGGATTCCTGTCAAAAATAAACTTCAAGCAGATGAACTCCTTTCTGTTACATCACAGTCCTAATTTATCACTATTAAAATTGAAGCATGCACTTGTACAACCAAACCTGACTGTTGAGGAAATGCCTTGGTGAAACTTTTTATTAAACCAGCTAGCATTAAATGTGGCAAGGCAAGTGATTTGCGCTCTGTAAGATTAGATCTGAATCAAACCATCTAAAACCATTTATTCAATAAATGATGATATGTACCTGAATTAGGAAAGCAAAATAGGCACTTTAAAGGTTGCAGATTTGACATTAAACAAAGAGTCACAGAAACCTAAGTTGTCTTGATAGTCTTTAAAATAACTGCTAGTATGTGCTGTACAATTCACTGCTCAACAAATTATGAAAAATTACAGGTAGTGTGATTATTCTAAAGTCAGAAAAATGGTTTAAACTTATGTTATGCTTTATTTGTCAGATTCAGAACCATGGACAAATCATTAAGATTCCAGGTGGTGCAGTTCCACAAGCTGCAGGCCACCTCCTTCAGAGTCCATCTTCACTGGTCTGTCAGTATTCAGTTGTAATAGTGTCCCTGTTCTTGGGTAGATTGAAACCTTCCCTTACTAGACAGCTAATGCCACAATAGTAGCAGAATATCAGAATATATATGAATGTGTTTATGTGTTTCTTTATGGAGCATGTTTGCAGAGCTTTTTGCTACTAGAGAAATCCATTTTTTCTGGGAAAATTATAAAACAGGTAAGGTTCTAAGAATGCAATATATTACAATTATTCTCAGTCTTCTAGAAAAGTTATAGCATTTTAAGACTAAAATTGGCAAAGTAGAGCCAGGCGTGGTGGTGCACGCCTGTAATCCCAGCACTTGGGAGGCTGAGGCAGGAGGATTGGTGTGAGTTCGAGACCAGCCTGGGCTACAACAGTGAGCTCAAGACCAGTCTGAACTGCATAGTGAGACTCTGTCTCAAAAAGACAAAAAAAAAAATAATAAATAAATAAAATAAAATAAAATTGGCAAAGTGCACTGAATCATTTGGTTAGGAAAGTTTTACACTGGCTTAAATGGCAGTTAGATGTATTTCTAGAGGAAAGCATACATGGGCAGCTTATGAAGTAGTAACTGAAAGGCTTATGCCTCCAGTAACAGAACGTTGTGTTTATCTTACAGTTGTAACCTGTGATATCACTCAGTATCACAAGACTGAGGTACATTATGCCAAAGCATATTTATGCCAAGTAAAATATGTTTTTCATGATCTACCAGTTGATGATTAGATTTTCTAAGATGTATTATTTGGAGCTTCTGGAATATATGAGAAAACTGTTCTTGAGACTCAGAAGTTATCTTCTCACCACTTGCACTACTGGAAAGCCTCAAGGGTCCAGGTTTGGGTCTATGTCTCTCAGCTCAAGTAGGATCCTCAGGACTTTTGGAATTGTAAATAGCTGGGATCTTTAATTAAAGCTGATCAGGGAGCTCTCTCCGCAGAAACGGATGGTAGCTTTAACATACTTAGCTTTCCCAATACAGCAAACCAAGAACTTACCATTTTTATTGTAAAGCCTTTCTTCTTTTATCTCTCCTGTTTTTTGCTCTTCACTTTTGTCTGTGTATGGTATAATACTGTTATAATTAGGATATCATAGCCAATAACTTCTTCAGGAAGTTTCATTGACTGCTGAACTTGGCATACAACATGAAAATCCTTTCAGGACTTTAGAAATCCTTTTGTCTTCCTTGTGACTGAATTTTCCAGAATCCCAAGTGTCACTGTCTATTCAGAGGATGCAGCTAGTCCTTTCCACTGAGTTAAACTTCTTGACCCATTTATTCTTATATTATTTTCTTCGAACCCAACTAAAAACTGAGGTGGTCAGTTTTACTGACTATATTAAAAAGAGACTATGTAGTGAAAAAAAGACAACTTAAACAACTATTTGCAAGAATGTCTACCTTCCTATGTATTTTGGTAGCCTTCTAGTATGCAATAATTCAGCATCAATCTCTTAATTAGAAACTACCAATGCCTCTATTCTAACTAATAGCTCCATTAGTGAAATCACCCACTGAGAATCCTCATGTGCATACCAAAATATATCTTATTCTGTGGAGAATGGAAGGTCATTGATAAGTAGTATTTTTTCTTTTTTTTCAGAACTAGGGATCAAACTCAGGACCTTGCACTTGCCAGGCAGGCACCTGTGGCCCTGAGTAGTATTTTTGACAGTATCGTTGTCATTTCATAACACTCAGAAATTAAAATCATCCTACCTCTCTAAACCTCTATTGTGGATTAGAAAGAGACACACCAGAAAATGTCCACTTTGCTCTGGGCAAATCTGTTAAGCCCTTGCCTCCAAAGTTTTGTCAGTACAAAAGGAAGGATCAGGTGGTGGTCTTTAACATTAGCTACTAGAGCTAGTTCCACAAACAAAGCTATCACTTCCTAAGCAAAATTTAAATTCTCTTGCTCAGGGAGCCTATATGATAGGATTACACTGGACTCTGTGGCCTTAAAAGGAGGAGTTTGTGTAATCACTAACACTCCCTTCTATGCCTACATGTTTATCTCTGATTTCACATAAACTCAGTTATAAGAAATTAGCAAAGAAGCTACCTGACTGAAGCAGAGTGAATTGCTCACTGTTTCGTTCTTTGGTTTCATCTAGCTGGTTTGGTTCATGGCCACCCTGGTGAAGCAGCATGCCCTTGTCTTTTGCTGTCACCTTTCTGATCCTATAATCATTCTGGTACACTGTTTTCTCTGAACAATCTTAATTATGTTTTCCAGCCATCAGCGGCACACTGGCTAGCATCACTGCCATTAAATTGACAGAAAGGAGATGAACAGCAAAAAGCATCTTTCTTCAAGGAATTGGATGCTGTGATTTATGTACGTTCCATGTTGAGACAGGGACAGCATAACCATGATGGTCACAGAGAATGGCACCTGTGCGTGAACTTTGCTCAGTTTCTTGTATAGCAGAGACTGATCAAAGAGGAGAGAGTAATTGTTCTTTTTAAAATGTATTTGGCCAGGGTCTTACTACGCAGATTGTACACGTATGATCCTCCTGTTTTCAGCTTCCCAAATGCTGGGATTACAGGCATGCACCACCATACCCAGTCTCAGTTGCTATCTCAATGTACCCTGGGGGCAAGGCTGGTACGGCAGAATAATTGTTTTTAAAACAGCCAAATTAGTGAGGCCATGGACTAAGACTGCCCCAAGTTTTGGGCTCCTCTGTAAGCAATCCAGGGACCAATGTAAATACTAGGAGTAAAAGGAGAGACTTTGTAATGAAAAGCCCTCAGTTAATCCCAGACTAGGGTTTCTTGCTTCTAAGTCACTCAGGCATCTTTTCTGTGTCCCTTTTCCATGTAAAAGCTGGCTTCCTACACTGCTACTTAGGAGTACCCTGACCAAGCTTTGGGCTGGCATGCTACCTGGTTTGTGAATCATTTTCCTGTTCAATTAAACTCTTAAACTTAGCTTGTCCTGAGTTTTTCCTTTTCACAGCGCTGTTTAAGTCTGTGTTCAGTCAATGTTTTCCTTTATTTCACGTATCAATCAAGGCCTCGGAGCAGCCCTGTCCTGCTTCCTCTCACCCTCGCAGGAGCTCAGCTGCATGGCAGCCTCTTCTCTTCCGTTTCTGGCTCTCTTGTCCTTTTGTTTCCTCCTACAAAACAGCACCAAGACGAGAGTATATGGGGGTTTCAGAGCCCTCACTGTCCAGGAACCATCTCTGCCTCTCAAGTGCCCCTTCCTGTGGGCCCTCTGTGGCCCTCCAGTCCTCTACCATGAGATGCTTAGCTACCACTAGGTGTTCCTTGTCCAACAGACTTTCCAGTTGGATAAGCTCTTCTTACCCAAGCCCTCAAAAATGCCTGGTACTGTGGTAGCCATGGCCTCCCTTTCTCGGACTGAATTCTATTTTTGTAGATATACATGGGCAGAGGTAGGCAAACAGAGCGCCTCCATTTTCTCTGTGTCCCACACGTACACACACTGGATAATGTTTAATTTTAGCTTTCCACATTTACACATATGATGAGAATTTACAATGGGGAAATATGCAGATATTCACTATTTCTCTTGGTTTTCCATGATTCCCCAAAACCCAAGTTTCCTATTTGGTAGCATATTGCTTCAGCTTAAAGAGTTTTGTGAATCCCATCATGCTGCATATAATAAAACTTATCTTTTATTCCTTTTGATAGTTGACCATTTCTTAATAGTTAGCAATTGTCATATTAAATTTTCCCTGTACAAATTTCTGATGTGGCTTCTAGTCTTCATGGTCTTCTCATTAGATCTTGGTTATCTATGTCTTCTTTAGATGTTCAGAGTAGTTCTTTGATGGTTGATGTGATTTCTTCTTCTTCTTTTTATCTGAAAGATTATTGCTGATCTGATGTTCTCCATTGCCTGGTGCAGTTGTTTCTTTCCTTTAGAGGCTATCATTTCTAAAATCTCAGGTGTGTAGCTTCACGTTCTTCTATGACTTTGTCTGCTGAATTTTTTTTTTTTGAAGGCCTCTAGGTGTGACATTGCTAGTGCCTTTTGCTACTTCCTTTTGGCATTTTTGAATCTCCCAGTGTTCACTCTGACTCTGCAGTGATGATAGAGAGGTGGAAGGGTGAGTGAGCAAGGCTCCCATAAGAGTGGGAAGGCAAGATAGGCTCACCAAAGCCCCTGCTGTGTGGGACTCAGTGTTCGGGGCGGGGCTCGCCAAGGCTCCCACTACCCACAGCAGCAGCTCAGAAGAGGGAAGGTGATTGAATGGTGGGAGAAGCAGTCGCAGCTCAGCCAACCTCTGGCAATGGTGAGGGGAAGAGGGAGGGCACCAGGTCTCCATAGCTGTCCTGGGACCAGCTGAATTCTACAATGCTGAGAGAAATGGCTCCAGTGCAGCTGAGCTCCTGTGAGGGTGAGAGGAAGCAGGACAGGAAACAAAACTCAGAACAAATTAAGTTTAAGAGTTTAATTCAACAGGAAAACGATTCACAAACCATCCTCCACCTCCCTATCATCACAAGCACAATTTACTCAAAACTAAATAATAAAAAATGAGGTACAGTTATCTGAAGAATATGCATTAGGCTGAAGGCATGGGCAATGCTTATACTCAGGAATGCAATTCGTTCTTGTGCAACTTGCTTTCCTCATTTAGAAATACTCCATGGACATCTTTCATTGTCAGTGCATCAAGATGTATCTTTTTCTCTGTGTAGCTGCAAGGTACTCCATTGTACAGATGCCCTAGAATTTAATTTACTGTTTTCCCACTGGTGGACAGTTAGGTTGTACGAAAGCTTCCATTACAGTGAAAAAATGCTGCAGTGCACATTGTTGCTATTTTACTTTATAATAATGTATATGCTTGAAGAAAATTCTGGAGATTGTACACCAAAATATTTACTGAGATTGTTTTCAGATGTGGATGAGTTTGGAAAATGTTTTCTTTTCACTTTATTCATAGCCGTACCATTTAGATTGCTTTTTATAGACATGCTTCATTTTTGCAATTAAAAAATATAATAAAAAAGTGTAGCTATTGAAAAGAAATGTAATTGAATTGAAATGGTATATACCAAGGAGCTTCTGTTTCAGTGATTAGGCGTTTATATGGCAAGCATTCTTTCCGTTTTCTTGGAATGAGCAACATTTGTTCGTTGTGTGACAGAGTCCCGCCCAAGTGTATGGATGTGTTTTGAGGGGCTCTTTGCTCTGATGCTGTGTCTGCAGAGGAGCAACTTTTATTCAGGCATCTTGGCAGGCACTCGCTGTGATGGAATCTGACAGGAAAAGCTAACCTGACTTTCGGTGGCACTGCACACAGAGCAGCAAGGCGAGAAGCGCAGTTTGTGCTTGGTTTGCTGGAGTCGTAAAGTGCAATGATGGGGGTTGCGGTTTCTGTGTCCACTTTTTCTGAGTCTGCAGTCTTGGCATGTGGAAGAGGCTACTGAACAGTCCTTGGCTGGTTCATGGGTGAGGGGCAGGTGGCCATTCCATGTCCACACAATAGACATTCATTCATTCATTCATTCACTCATTCATTCATTCATTCATTCATTCTGAAATGAGTATTAGGTTTGACTTTTTATCAAGAGCTCTCCAGATTCTAAAGCTGAACTCTTTTTCCTGACAAACAGCAATGGAATCTCAGAATCAGGGCTGACAAGTTAGTTTGGAGACAGAGTCCTTCCTAGCACGTGGGGAACCTAGGGTTCAGTTTCTTGGTACTGAAGCACAATTCAGAATCAAGGCAGAGTCTGTGACCAGTTCTGTTTCCATGAGGCTTACCTCCCTTCTCCAAAGATTATGTGTATGAGTCTGTTGGTGCTATGTGCATGTATGTGTGTGTCTGTGTGTGTGAATCCTCAAGGAACTGGGATGCGTACAAACTGTCCAGAGGCTAAGGCTTCATCTAGAATTGCTCAATTTTGCTGGGCATCTTGAGGACACCCCAGTGCCTCTGGGATTTGAGAGTTGTGGGTGAGGCCCCTTATTTCCTATTTTAAAAGACCCCTTTGGACATTCAGAGAAGGGACAGATGTCCCTCCCCTAGCTGGCAAGCAGAATGGACATTAGGAAGAAGGGCCACAGTGGCATGACAACAAAGAGCACAATGATAGGCTATTTTGGGGGATAAAAAAATAACAGCTGTGGAGAGCACAGGCTTATAATAACTATCATTTTAAGATAGTGAGGCCCGGCCTTCAGTTCTTTTGCCTTCTCCCGGGTCCTGAAAATAGCCCTTTCCATGGGGCTTCCTGGGTGAGTGAGAGCATCCCACGGCTGCCAAAGGTGGTGACTGGTCCTTCGGGAGGGACCCCAGCTGGCTCATCACTTTCGTTGTGTCGACAGCATGGTGGGGGGAGCATCTAAAAAGACAGCAGCTTTGCTTCCTGATACGTGTTTTCCCAGCTTTTCTTTCCAGTGGGGTCATTTTCAGAAGCACAAAGCCAGCCCAGCCATGAATAAGAGTTAAATGTTTACTTCAAGGCAGAAATTCAAGGAGTCTGACAATTTAAGAGGTCGCCCCTTTTTACTCCTGTACGACTCTCGGACACTGCCGATCATCCTCACAGAAACACAGGGAAATGAGGTGTAGGGCACTCTGGTGCACTAGCTGGACTTGGCCTTTGGAGCACAACTTCCGTGCAATGCCATTCATGGAGGATAACGAACCTCCCCAGCGTGGGAAGGTGCATGGGGTTAATGAATCAGAGGCAAGTGTTTGTCAACCATTGCAAATCCACCTTTAGCAGCACCATGGTGCAGGCAGGAGGAGGTCGTGGCACACAGCATTTGGAGTGGCCACAGGAGACTCACCTGTGCACTTCAAGGCCCTCGCTGGGGCAGCATTTGGATCTGTACCCTGCAGCACTCTTCCAGGACTCCTAGCAGCCTGGTCAGTTTGCTGGGGGAGCAGACGTCATTTTCTTGTCGCAGAATGTCAAGCCGTCTAGCCACCTGTCCTGTCCTAAGTCCTGCAGGTTGAGGATTCCAGTCAGATTTTCAGTGGAGAAGTTGCTCCTGCTTTCACGCTTCTCCTGTATCCCCTGGAGGGTTTGGCTTTGTGTTTTTCTGTGATTCGTAGGCTAAACAGCTGCCCAAGCAAATGCCCTAATTATGGTGACTTGTAGCCCTAAGTACCCACATGGTACGAAGCACTTTGGTATTCAGTTTTTCTCAGCTTTGAGACTGCACCCCTGTGAGATCAGCAGAGTGGCTATTACCATCTGAAGAGGTCATGTGGCCCGTACGGGGGCACACAGCCCGGGAACGGCAGTGCCAAGAAGACAGAGCCAAGTCCGTAGGCTTCAACACCACTGTTCGCTCCTTCAAGCAGTACCGCCTTAAATCTCAACTGCATCTGTTTTCTACAGACATCTTTGCGCATAGATCCTACAACAATAGTGAGTGAACAAAAAATAATCTGGAAAAAGAGCTACGAAGGCCAAGGCGAGAGAACTCCTCCACAATGGCCCTGTGAGCACAGCGCCAGTGCTGATGAGGCCCTGGAGCCCTTTCCTATGTGGGCGGCTTCCAATCCGGGCAGCAGAGTGGACATTTGCGTGCGCACCAGCTGCACTTCTCCCAGGCAGGAGGCAGACAGGATGTCCTCGTAGCACCCCTCCTGTCCAAGGCTCATGGTTTAGCTGTGGGGAGTAGGGCGGGTTCCTGAGGCCAAGAGTTAGGGTTTTAAAAATGTTTTTCCTAGACCGTTGGGTATGCTTTGCAAGTGCCCAAGGAGTACTCTGTATCGATGCCATGGGAAGGAGGACCATTCCGTGGCAGGGCCATGAGGGCTAGCAGTGGAGCTTCAGTATGTGACCGACACTAGTGTGTGTGTCTGTGTAATTTTTCAAATGAGTTAATATTTACTGGGAATTGATGGAGTGAGTAGCACAGGTAGTTCCCTCTTATAGGTGAGGCCATGATGATACCGCGGTTCAGGGGGCTAACACAGCTGCATCAAGATATACAGCACCGCACACGTCCTGTGGCTGCTAGTTTGTCTGCCTGGGTACTTTGTCCATTAGAACACAGGCCCAGCTCTGTGCTCTCTTTGGGCTTCAGACAGCTCTTTGAGGCTAGCCCATTCTCAGAGGTGCTGCCTGGTATCTGACTGAGGAATTAAGATACCATGCTAATATACAAGCCCCTCTGTTGAATGAGACCTTTGCATACATCTACAATGCACCAATAAACCTAATGAATTAAAAAATAATAAAATGGCCACCATCCACCAAAACACATGGAAGTTTAGAGATGGAGTTCCTTACCCTGAGTCACAGAGCTACCAAGTATTGGGCCTAGGATGTGAGCATTCATGCCATTTCAGTCCTTAAGAAAGTTTCAGACATGACTAACTTCTGCCTCGAGCCCTGCATCGAGTTCTTGGAACAGAGTGAGCACGCAGCAGGCTTCTGTCACCCAGGTGCATGTTGCCAGGCCTCTGTGAGTTTTGACTACTGAAGGGATTGACAGAGTGTGCAGGGGTGAGGCTTCCAGCCTTTTTCCAGGTCTCTGGTGACATCTTTGGACATTTTACTCCCTAGGGCCACCATTAAACCTTTGACACTGCAAGGTGTCACCAAGGATATGGGTTATCATTTGTGTCTAGGTGTACCCTCCAAAACCTCATGCAGTCACGGGGCAGCTTCTGGAGTTTGCGACTGATTCTTAATCCAATGCCAGGATTATGGGTGTGAGTGCCCTGGGGCAGATACTCTGTGTCACAGTGTCAGGAGGGCAGAGAGGAGAGAATGAGGGGCCTGAACGGTAGCCACTCCCTTTGGTCTCTGCTCTTTGCTGCTCCCATGAGCACCTGCTCTTTGCCTTTTGCCGCTCTGCCGTGGAGCCAGCTGACTATGGAGTGAAACTTCCAGTAACTGTGAGCTAAATAAACCTTTCCTTTCTTCGTTTTGGATGTTGGGTATTTGCCCCAGCAACAAGGGGAGAGTAACTGAGACATTATGAAAATGTCAGACAGAGAACTTTATCTTTTTTTGTACTTGCTGGGACAGAATCTATGCTCTGTACCTCTCAGGGAAGTGCTCTGTCACTAAGCCCCATCCTCAGTACTTTCTCCGTGGAAACAGGATGATCCGGTTAAGCTGATGAGGCTGGCTGCCAACCTCTGGTCCTTGCTCAGCTTCTGCATTAGCCAGCGTGGCAGGTGTGTGACTCCACGCCCAGCTCAGTTATGTGTGGGTAGGATTTCGACATCTTGTTATCTGTCTCTCCTGTTATCAGAAGTATGTGGGTGGGCAGAGGTTTCTGAAATTGAGCAGAGAGGACACTGGGCTGACCTTTCCTTGGGCAGCCACAAAATGTTTTCAGAGCAAGCAGGAGTAAGGATAAATATTTCCTTTTACAGGAAATACAGGACCACGGCCAAGTTTTACAGGACCACGGCCTCACAAATGTGCTAATGCTCCTGCAAATCTCCTGTAGGAGTGCATTAAGGTGATTCATAAGAATGGAAAATCCATCCTTGTCAGCCATGGTTGAGCAGGACAGATTACCGTTGGACATGCTATGATACCTGTTCTTAGTGCTTTCAAAATTACAGCTGGCATTTATTTCTAGTAAGTCATGGTGAAATAGGTGAGAGAGTTTATCTGTGTTGTAAGATAGAAAAATTTGTTTTTTTCTTTTTAAAAATCCACATCATTTTTCCATGGGATGTAATAGATACACCAGCTGGGGAGGGAGATATTCTATTTGCAGGACCTGAGAGGGTTTTGCCCTGGGGAGCCAACATGGCTTGATAACAAGCTTTCGCTAGGATGTTTGTTGCTGCGAGGCTGCTTGCAGTCTGCACTCAAGGAATGTAAAAGACGGATGTCATTTGCAGTGATCAGGACCAAGAACTGATCTCACAGTTTCTAAAAATGTGTGGAGAGAAAGCTGTTGGTCACCTGATGTCTTTGACTCTGTGTGTGTGTGTGTGTGTGTGTGTGTGTGTGTGTGTACACGTGTGTGCACACATGCCTCCCCTTTCTTATCTTGAGAATCCCTCTCAGAATCTTCCAATAAGTGATTGTAGTGCTTAATCCTCTTGTCACTGGGCTCAAATCAGCCCTACTTGGTGGAGCTAACAGCCAACTTCCAATATGCTAAACTGACCTATTAGGAAGGCCAAATGGAAGGAAGGCAAAGCTCAAAGCTTGATGCACATAGGATGTGTGGAGGTGTGACAATATATCCTCTTCTGCAGTATTGGTGAGACTTCGTGTCATTTAAAAAAAAAAAACAAACATGTATTTATTTATCTATTTATTTATTTGGTACAGGCTCTTGCTACACAGCTTGGACTCAGAGTGATCCACTCGCCTCATCCTCCCCAGTGCTGGGATTACAAGTGTGTGCCATCATGCCCAGTTTCAGTGGCAGGGACCAAGTGCCCATGCCCAGGGTTCCAGACCACCATGGCATTTGGTACATGGCATGCAGTACTTGGGCTTTGAATGCAGGTACTTCTGCTTGCTAGGCAGCATTTAGATTGCAGAGCTAAATCCTGGCCCCTTTGTCTTTTTATGTAAATGGTACATAGCTGTTCTCCTGATTTACTTGTACCTATGGGCAGATGCTGTGGTCTAATTCTGTTTATAACAGGTAAAGATTAAAAACAAACTAATGACCTGTAACATATAACTGGATGCATTTATCTGTCATCTGCTTATCTTACATAGAATGGCATACTATCCAATTGTATAGAATGATATGATCTGCTATGTTGATTTGAAACCAATTTCAAGATACAGCGTAAAGTAAAATAAAATCATAATGCACCTTTTACTTAACTTTTGTGTACGGAAGGAAAAGATACATCTCTTTCTATTTGTTTACCCATTTTAATGTGTACAGAAGAGTTATTTGAGAAAGCTGAATTACCCTAACTTAAAACATTGAGCTGCTATAACAAACTAGCACAGACTTGGCAGTTTAGAGAGTAGACATTTATCATTTCACAGTTCAGAGATGGAAATACACATCCAGCTCTCCTAGGTTTGATTTCACTCTGAGGCCCCTCGCCCTGGCATGCAGTGTGTCCCCTGTCGTCCTGTTTCTATACACATAGCCCTGTTTTTTTTTTTTTAAATTTATTTGTTTGTTTTTACATTTCCTAATTTCCAGTTCCACCCAATTTTCTGTTGCCAGCACAAAATACCTGACACACATAGTTCATAGGAAGAAACGTTTCCCTGGGCTCAGTGTCCCAGGCGTCAGCTTGTGGTGGGCTCCAGGTAGCAGTGTCATAATTAGAGGACAGCCAGAGGGCAGAGAGCAAGCAAGAGGCAGATAGCACAGGGGGTTGATCCATGGTGGGTCCTGCACAGCCGTGCCCCACCTGGGCTCTGCCTCCTCATGAGCTCACCCAGATAAACCCATGGAGGAGCTCAGCACCACTCAGTATTCTCCTCACCCAGTTGCCTCTTTCTACTCCACAACAGTGACCACTGTTGCACTGGCCTTGAACTTCTAATTCATGATTTTGGGGAGAGCACAATATTTGAATCATAACAGACACGAGTCAAATTAGATAAGATGTCATCGTACTGGATTTATTTTGACTTATTACTTCTTTTGGAAGCTCTGTTTTCAAGTGCAATTATGTCTTGAGGAATAGAGGGTTAGGACATTAACATGCAACTTTTTATTTTTGTGGCAGGGGCTCAACTCAGTCTATAACAGATGCCAAACTACCATTTATGTGAGCTATTCTTAAGGAAGAGAATTGAGTGTTGAATAGGAGGAAGACATTTTTCACTGTGTATTTTTTAAAAATATATATTTGGTACAGCTCGGACTCACAATGATCCTCCTGTTTTCAGCCTTCCCAGTGTTGGGATTGCAGATGTGTACCACCATGCCCAGATTCATTGGCTGGCTCAACACACACAGGCCTGGTACCACATGTGGGGCTGGGGATCAACCCCAGTCCCTGTGTTTGCCTGAGTGGGTGCTTAGTCTACTGAACTATCTCGTCAGTCCTCATTGTGTATCTTGTAAAAGTGTCTGTCCTACTGCTGAATTCCTGTTGATCACAAGTAGTTTCAAAACAACATACTTCTCTGGCCTCTTTTGATTTATGAGCTTGGCGTGAACCTTAGTTATCACACTGAAATTAGCAGCATCCTCCCACTTTACTAGGCAATAGATTGAGGCACTCTCTATTTTTAAAAAATTAATTTTAATGAGAAAGAAATAGCAATGAGACAATTTCACAACAGCTGAGTAGGACAGTTACAATAATTAGTACATTGCATATTGTTGTCTTTGTAGTAGTTGTTCAGAGTATAAGATACCCACATTATACCTTATGTGAACACTATTAGTATTAACTTTTCATTGAACTAAGAGAAAGTAGCTGTAAGTATAGTCCAATAGTCTATGATAGTAGTGGATTACCACATTGTCTTGCGTTTTAGCCCTTCAACCAGTGTACTTGTAGTGCACAGCTCTGTATCAGCTCCCAGAGTTCTCTGGTAGGAGGACTGAGCTTCTGTGTACATGTGGCAACTTGCTCAGTGGTACTATCTCTATGGCATTGCTTCTTTTCTCTATTTCCTATCCTAAGAGGTTCTTTTTTTTTTTTTTTTAAGAAGGGTCTACAGGGTGTTCAGGTTCTCACTAGTAGATCAGACTCACAGTGATCCACCCGTTCACAGCCTCTCAAGAGCTGGGATTACAGGTGCACACCACCACACCCAGGCTCAATTGCTATCTCAGTGTGTCCTGGGGCTGGGGCCATCTCAGCAGGCCTGGGAATTGAACCCCTGGCACCCTGTGCCTGCTTGTAGGTGCTTTATTACACTGAGCTATTTGCCCAGCCCCTAAGATTTTCAGTTTTAGGATTACCTCTAGTAAATTGCTTACTTCTATGTCCTTGTCACGGAATGTTTTGCTGGGACACACAGACCAAACCTTTACTACATGTCACTTGTATAACTTTCCACCACACTCAAAAGAAACTATAAACTGTGGATGCAAATGCAAATTAGTACAGCCACTAGGGAAATTAGTGCAGAGTCCTCTGAAAACTAGAACTATATGACACAGTGACATCACTCTTTGATAGATACCTGAAGGTATTAAAGTTGGTGTGCTTCAGAGATATTTGCCTGCCTATGTTTTATTGCAGTGTAATTCACAATACTCAAGACAGAGGATCAGTTTAAATGTCCGTCACCAGAAGGGTGGATGAAGAAAATGTGGTGTGCATAGGCCACAGATTATTATTAAGCAATAAAGAAGAGCAAAACTTTATCATTTTGCAGGGAAGGAGATGTGATGTGATTAGAGGTCTCACCATGCCAGGTGCAGTAAGCCAGACACAGGAAGACAGGAGGGGCGCATCTTCCTAAAATGTAGACATGTAGAGAAGTGTGACGTCAAGCCGGGCGTGGTGGCTCACGCCTGTAATCCCAGCACTTGGGAGGCTGAGGCAGGAGGATCGTTGTGAGTTCGAGACCAGCATGGGCTACAAAAGTGAGCTCAAAGCCAGCCTGAACTGCACAGTGAGACCCTGTCTTAAAAAAAAAAAAAAGAAAAGTGTGACGTCAGAGGGCTGGTCAGACTGATCATTGGATTAAAGCACCTGCTTAGGCAGACTCAGGGGCCAGGGGTTTGATCCCTGGCCCCTGAGGCATGCTAAGACAGAGATTGAGACAGCGCGTGGCGCGTGCCTGTAATCCTAGCTCTTGGGAGGCTGAAAACAGGAGGATCAGTATGAGTCCCTATGTGTACTGAGACCCTGTAGACCCTGTACTAAATATATTAAAAAGAAAAGAAAAGTATGGCACATAAGTGAGAAAGAGATTATTAGGCAGGAGAAAGGGGATCAGGGGAGTCAGGAGAGAGTAGAAAGGAGGTAACCAGAAATGGAAATTATTAAAGTATATTGCATGCATGTATAAAAATGCATCAACAAACCTCGATATTTTGTAAAAGTGATATGGAAAAATAGCAGGAAAAAGTGCATCCCTTGATTCAGCAAGCGACAGTGACAACAAATACAACATCCCCTGTCTCATGCTTTGTGCAAAACTTCATTTAGAAACAAGAGGATATCTTCGGAAATAAGAACACAAAGGAGCGTGACCCTGGTGCTGCCGGCTAGAAACTCCAAGAGAGGTGTGCTCATGACGCAAACACGAACGGCTGGAGAGGGCCGCTGAGCCTGCTAGCCCAGGCCGAGACGCCTGCGTGGAGCCGCTGCCGGAGCTGTGTCGCACGCTGTTTTAAAAACGGACCCAGACCTTTGCAGGAAAAAGTCGCCCCAAGCCAGGGGCTTAGTCCAGCTTTCAGCGCTTTAATCCTCAACTGTAAATTTCTCCTGCTCTTTGAATTGGGTCTCCCAGTTAATGCTTTCTAAATGCAGTTTTTTTCATGTGAACTTCTTTTCCTCTGAAGGGATATTCAGGTAAAAAAGGAAAAGGCCAAATTGGTTTTCCTAGTTTATCTTTCCACAGTTATTTATTTCCTTGGAAAGGGCTTAAGTTCAAATGCCATTTCTGGGTCTCGCTGCTGCCCCTTTTGAGGTGAAGGGCTGAGCAGGGTGGGGGTGGACCTGCAGAGGTCTCCGCCCTGAGGTTGTCCCTGGTGTTTGGGACTTGTGCCAGATCCGACTGCTCTTGCATGCTGTGCTCTGTGAATGCTGGAGGCTGGCATTTGGTGCAGGGATTAAGCCACGGTCTCTGGGAATAGGTTTACAAATGAGACTTCCTTAGGGGTCATCTGACTTGTGGTGGATTATGCAGAGGACAACATCTAGTGAACCACAGGATGTCACCCAGGCAACCTGGAAAATCTGGTTACCTGAGTGCTCTTTAGCACTTACAAAAGCTCCTGTAAAGTTTTAAAGCCTCCAACTCAAGAAGAAGGCAACTGTGGCCACACATTCAACTACCAAGCTCCTTATCAGACCCTAGAGGTTGGTTTTTCCAGGTAGCATATCATACAATAGAGACTGTAGATTGGAAAGATGGCATTTGACATGGGGGAAGGGGTGGGTCCTTAAACAAGGTCCTGCAGGAGGCTGGCTAGTTGGGCTCAGAAGCTACCTGACCTTCGGGCTACCGGTAGGGGAGGGATTTTCTTCCCTCTTTGCCTTTGTTTTAGATTTTAGAATCCTGTACACTCAGGAGCATTTTTGGCAGATAGTGAGTGAGACATTGAGGTCCTGTTGTTTTTTGGTGGCTTTCACATAGGCGATCTTCTTAAGAGTGAAGGTGTGGAGATGCGGTGAATTCTGAGGAAGACTCAGAAGTGTTTTACTGCCCGATGTCCCTCTCCCTCCTACTCTGTACCATAACCCCAGTGCCTGCCTGAGTGTGCATTGTCTTTGTGCATAAAACTGAAGTTGGGGCCACTCTCACAGACAAGCTTAAATTGCCTCTGTCTTTGTCCTGGTCCCTGTTCTGGTGTCTAGAAGCATGCAGAGAGTGCAGTGTTTTTCCCAAGAGTTTTGGGCACATTTGTTAATTTAATCCAGGAGTTTCAAAAATATACTCCCCCTAGGGGACACATGCCTGGCTTGTGAAGACCTCCCAGCTTTGTGACTTCAACTGGGGGTCTATGAGCTCTCTCTTTTATGTCACGCTCTCTACAGCTGTTGTTTCTTGTTTGGCTGTAACAGTAGACTCCCAGGAGTTGGGTTAGTTCCAGCTTTCTCTGTGCTGATAAGTGGCAAACACTGAGCTTCCTGGCCCAAGAGAGTATCAGTGCCACAAAGGGACACAATAAATCAATTATCAAAAGACCTATGGGGAGAATTATTCTGGTATAGAGCACAGATGTTCCGTTTTCACATCTTGTCACAACAACCTTGGCATAGTTCATACTACCCAAGCAGGGCAAGTAAATGTAATGTCCACGGTACGACTCTATCAGCTTTATGAGAATTTAGGCTAAAGAGCTGACCTCAGTTTTTTTAATGAGAAAATTGGGACAATGATAATATTTTTCATGAGGACGGTGTGGTAGATAAATACCACATGGGCATAGAATAATTATTGATACAGAAAGTACTTGAAATATCTTAGCTAATATCCATCATCCTTTTGATTTCCACTTACCAAATACTGTCATTTAGTTCTGATGGCAACTTCATAAGAGGGATGCAGTAGTTTTCATGACTATATCTCTACACTGGTTATTTCAAATTTAAATTCTAAAACCCAACTCTATACTCTCTCTATATTCTTCTCTAATTTAGCTGACCACCTCCACCTCTGAGCCCAATCCTGGATTTTTGCTAACTAAAGATTTCCTCACAATTCTCCCTGCTTGGACCCTACTGCAACCACCACACTCCAGTCTCCTGTCAGTAAAGCAGGGTTATTTCGAATCCTATTCTGGTCACTCATGTGAGAGGGAGACCTACAGTTCTCATCACAAACTAAGAATTCTGAATGTGTTTCCCATTCTCCCTTGAAGGAGCAGCACCTGAACTCATGCCTTTCATGCTATGACTGTTACTACTCTGCCCTTGGCCCTCTTCTCTCTGGCGCCACAGTGTCTTCTAGCTGCTCCTCGAGCACACAGAGAACCAGCCTGACTGCCGCTTGTGAAACACTCTCTCATGTACCTTGAGCTGCTGGCTCCCCTCAGTGAGCCTTTCTTCTGTGGTCTCCTTCCCAGGGAGACATCTCCAGTTGCCAACTCTTTGACTATTTCATGTGACACCAAGCCCCTGCCTCACCGTTTATCTTCTTCCTTGCCTGTACTGCTCTGCATAGCACATGCTACATCCAGCCCATTGTATCTGTTGTACCCACCCGCAGAGAGAGCATGTGCTTAAGGATGTACTGGTGATGGAGCAGGAGGGAGAAGATATGTCTGCTCTGCTCTTTGTTGTGTCCTGGGAAGCTAGGCCAGTGTCTAACCAGCAAGGGGTATGCTAGTGGTGGGTAAGTGGACAACTTCATTCGTTCCTACTTCATAGATGCGAAAACTGGGTCTCAGGGAGCAGATGCCACCCGTACTGCTGAGCAGCACAAGGTATGCCTGGGCATCAGTGAGCTCGAAAGGCACTAAGGCATCTCTGGATAAGTAAATGGCAAATCAGAAATCTCCTCTCAATTCTGGTCTTTTCTTTCACTTAAGTCATTTGTCGCAGTGATAATGTGTGTTCTTGTTTCACCCACTGTTTCTATGATCTGGATTGTGTCTTCCTAAATTCATGTTGAAGCCCCAACTCCCAGTATGACTGTTGTTGAAAATAGGGTCTCTAAAGAGGTAATTAAGGTTAAATCAGGTCCACAAGTGGAATCCTGACACAGCTTCACCAGCATCCTTATGAGAAGATGAGACGAGAAGGATGAGCATACACAGAGCCAGGGCCAGATGGGGACACAGCAAGAAAGGGGCCACCTGCTGGCCCTGCAGAGAGACCTAGGAGCCCCTGAGCCACAGACATCTTGATCTTGTACTCCCAGCCTGGAGCACTATGAGATGATACATTTCCTTTGCTCAGGCTATCCCCAACAAGTCTACTGGTGTTTGGCTCTAGAAGCTCCAGCAGACTGAGAGAAGGAAGTCGTAAATCTGAGGGCTGGCTTTGTGCATAAGAAGGGGAAAGATCTGCTAAAACAGGCCCTTGGATTGCTGTGATCAAAGAGAACCAAATGCCAGTAGCTGGAGCCTATAAGGTGAGTGCAGGCTGTGTACAGCATGTGCATATTTGTGGCAGCCATGTAGAAGTGAAACAGAAAGAGTTGGAGACTGACCTGCAAGAGGCTGCAGGAGGCATCACGCATGTCTGCCCCAAGCATGGCTTGGAAAATTCACAACACATGATGAAGACCCGGGCTCCTCGCCACAGTTTGGCATCTGTGATTCATGACCTGCATCCCCTCAAATGTAAGGTGGCAGGCTATGGGCTCCTTTCCAGGGTACCTATAATGCAGGCAATATGGTATTTTTGAAAAATAATATTTATTATTTTAACAGCTGTAGTTCTATTTTCTGGGATTCTTTCTTTCTTTCTTTCTTTCTTTCTTTCTTTCTTTCTTTCTTTCTTTCTTTCTTTCTTTCTTTTTTTACCTTCACCCACAATGACTAACAGAGATTGGGAAGTGGAGCTTTGAAATTCTTTTTTTTTTTTTTGTCTTTTTGAGACAGGGTCTCGCTATGCAGTTCAGGTTGGCCTTGAGCTCACTTTTGTAGCCCAGGCTGGTCTCGAACTTGCACCAATCCTCCTGCCTCAGCCTCCCGAGTGCTGGGATTACAGGTGTGAGCCACCACACCCGGCTGAAATTCTTAATTTAAAAAAAAATCTTATAGTTTTACAAAACTCCCCCAAACCACAGCATTTTTCCATTCTGACTTTCTCCTTATTTCTGGAAGGATTGCAGAAGCCAATAGAGGTTTTTAGATGCTAGACTTTGGCTGAGATTTTAGTCAAAATTGTGCTTCTTTATGTATATTCCAGCAAAGAAGAGTCTTTTATGGGGTGGTTGGGGTGGTGATGATACCTGATTATCAAGGGAGAGCTTGTATTTGTGAGCTTCAGAACTCTTTACAAATTCTCATTTAATTTATTTTAAGGTATTTGGCTTCAAAAAACGATTTGTGTTTGGAGGGTTGCTGATGATATTGCAGTTCTAAGCTCCTAGAGTTATTTGTTTCTAGATTGATTACAACGTACTAGCATTATTATGACACAATTACCAGTAAGTAATCATCCAATTGCCATAAACATGTCCCTCTCAAAATATTGCAAATTAATATTCATGCTTTCCATGAATCTAGCATTCTGAGCTAATGTGTGCCTGCATAGTTTGTCAAAGGGCTCAGTTTTTTTCCAGTGAAGGGAAGAATTATTTGTTTCTGTGTCTTGAAGTATGGGAAACCTCTTCTGACTGCAGGAATAGCTTCTTTGAAAGTGACTTTTTGTATTATGGAGGGGGACAACAATAACAAATTATCTGATACCAGGTCAAGTATCTTCACTTTTTTGGAGTTATTTTATTGAAAAAGCCATTCTAATAATTCAATCACAACAGTTCAGAAATCACTGCAACTGCATGATCATATGAAACTGTCATAGATTTGGTAATTGTATCATATATATATATATATATATATATATATATATATATATATATGCACACACACACATTTTTTTTTTTGGTCACTGTTTAAAGGAGATTACAGGATCTCATTATGGACAAAAACTAAAGATTCTTCTTCCTGAGCATAAATCTATTCAAAGAAAAATAACCCGAATAAGGCTATGATTCAGGAACACAGAATTCACAAAACTCAGCACTAGAGAACTAATCTTAGGTCAAGTAATCATGAAATAATTTCATTGTCTAAAAAAAGTGATGATGTTTTCTGCTAATCTGGCAGGTTGCATCAAAGTCAACAGAAGGATTTTGTACTTAGGCCATTCAGTCCTCTCATATTAGAGAAGTGATTTTTAAATCTTGTTGATAGATTTTTGGATACCAAAAACATAGCCATAAATGCACTGTTGTGGTGATCTCTGCTAACAATCATCCCTGCTAGAACAGTGTGACAGCAACACTAATTTATAGCTTATTCCAATTTCTTTGGTATAGTCACCACAGTAGTTTCTAAGATACTAATGTCAGTTCACATAGAGTGATAATGAGGTGGTCCCCGCAGGCTTTGGGGGTTGCTACGAGATGTATTTGGGACATGGTGCAACTGGCTATAGAACAAAATGCAACATTTTGGGTAGAAGCATTTTCAGTGAGTCGCATGGTTTTGTGCATCTCTATAGAAGAACGCAATACACGTTGTTATGCTATTATACCAAGGTCTAGGTATGTGACGAGAGTTCTAGGCTAATGAAGAGATTCTAGTCTCACACTGTTACTGATGGAACGTTTTTCCCTTTTAAGGCAGCAGGACTTCCATTAGAAAGACATGGTACTAAGGGTTAGACCAACCTCAGTTTGAATCTGATCTCTGCCAGATGAATTGTGTGAGGCATGGCTAAGATACTTAGTGCTACTCAGCCTCAATGCCTTCATTTGTTGAATGGGGTGCTTAAAACAATTACCTAGAGGGTTAAGTATAGAGCATGTAGTACTTGACATGGTGATTGGTACATGGTATTTTTTTTTGATATTAATGTTTAGATTTTTTTTTGTATTTTATTCAAAAATTTTGCATTATGCTGTATCTTAAGTTCCTTTTCAATATTTAAATCCTTGAAAATTTTTCTCTTCTATTCCATCGATTTAACTGGATAAAAGAAACTAAACTCCCAAGCATTTAAAAAGTATTCAATAAATATTTGTTTAAAGATGAGATTTATCTTTCCTCTTGGTTTTTCTCCAAGCTGGAAATCTATGAACAACAACTTTACTATTTTTTAAAAGTATCATCCTTCATATCCAAGTACTGACATTTCCTCAATAATTTTTAGCCTGCTCATTTTTTAAAATCCCTGTTTTTCTAATTTAGCTCATTATTTTTTCTTAATCATATCTGTGCTTCTTGTCTTGAGCATCTCAGAACCACCCTTAACAAGATAGGATACCTGCAACCCAACTTTCTAACCTTTTAAGGAGGATGTACTTTTTCCACTTATTTTTATATGCTCAAGATCCAATGGGGCTCTTGTCACAACAAAAATACACTATAAGTGTGTGCTTGAGTGCATAAATGAATGACCTAATTTTGGAGAAGTAACCAACACAATTTTCTGAATTAGCAATTACTTCCTAAGTGATATGTCACTTGCTATCATTGCTGATGATTTGAAAGCTCATGCAGTAGACTCTGCTATGTTGCAGCCCCCTCTAGAACCGCACACCTAGTGTTGTAGACATTTTGGGGCATTGTCCTTCCACATAAGACATATGATGTGGCCTGCCTGTGCTATCTTGCCCTGTGTTCTTTTCCTGCTTTACCCTATCTGAGCTTGCCAATTCTCTGCATGGGGCCTTTTTTGTTGAGGCAAGCCTCTTCCCAATATGATATTACCAACAGAATAATTAAGGCTTATTTCTTCAATTCCTGGGAGCTACATAAGTTTTGCAATCACAAAGTTGAATTTACTGAAATTGATCATAACTCCAGCTGCCAGGAGTGGATTTCCATTGTCTGGAATGAAAGCCAGTATGCAAAGATAGGGCTCAAAGACAATTATGTGCTACACGGTAAACAGCATGACCATTGGTAGACTGCATGTACAATAGTTGTCCCACAACATTGTATCTCTTAGTGAAATCATAGCTATCTTATGTAAGTGTGGTTTGTGATGTCTAAACAATGAAATCACCTAACAACATCTTCCTCAGGACCCATCCCTAACATACCTTCAGTAGATGTAGGGCCGTTGGAGTTCCCATTGCCTGTCTTTGGATGGCCTCTCTCAGTGCACTGAGATGATGTAATATAGATAAAAATTCCAGTGAAAATAGAATAAGAGATAAGAAGAAGTGAAAAGTTGACAGTACATTTAACAGAAGCTTATTCTTCAAAATCCTGGCCGGTCACAGTAGAACTTTTTATAGTTGATTTTATTCATAAATGCACACACAAGCACACATTTCCAAACACATTCTTTACTATGATTTACATAATGTCCCTTAGTACAAGAATTTGACCTTTTTAAACTCTGGGGAATCTTGTAAAAAAAAACTTGTTATGGTTCAAATATAAATTGTTACTCATGGATTTATGATTTTAGGACATTGACCTCATTATGGGTTAATCCAGTGACAAGTTCATTAAAACAACGGGCTGCTAGGAGGTGGGGCCTGGAAGGAGGAGGTGGGCCACTAGGGAGTGACCTCCTGTCTCTGTCTCTCAGCCTCTGTCTTTATCTCTGTCTGTCTCTTTGTGTCTCTGTTTCTCTCTGTCTCTCTCTCTGAGTCTGTCTGTCTGTCCGTCCGTCCAGTCTCTGGTTCAGGAAAGTCACAAATTGAGCAGCACTGCCCCACCAGACCTTTCTGCCATGATCTTTCTATTTGGGAGCTGTGAACTAGACAGTGAGACTTCTAAAATCATGAGCCGAAATAAAGATTTCCTTCTTCAAGCTGTGTCTGTGAGATAACTGGTTAAGACCTCTTGACTTGAACTTGAACATTAGGGTTAGACAACCAGAATTTTAGTTTGTGTTCCACTGCTTGACTCCCGCAAATAAGTCACTGAACTCTTCAAAACATTAGTTTCCTCATCTAATATCTAGCTCGTGGTCTATTGTAGGGATTAATTAAAACAGTAAATCTATGTATCTGTGTATCTGTATACCCATGTAGGTCTATGTCTATGTCTATGTCTACGTCTACGTCTACGTCTACGTCTACGTCTATGTCTACTTATATGTCTATGTCTATCTGTATCATGCGTCTTCCATTATGGTGTGTACTATTAAGTTGATGCTCAGTATAGATGAGAGTCTTCTATCTGCTCAGTGAGATGCTTCAAGTTTTTTTTTTTTTTTTTGCCTTTTTGAGACAGGGTCTCACCTTGCAGTTGAGGCTGGTCCTGAGCTCACTTTTGTAGCCCAGGCTGGTCTTGAACTCGCACCAATCCTCCTGCCTCAGCCTTCCGAGTGCTGGGATTACAGGCGTGAGCCACCACACCCGGCTTTTCAAGTTTTTTGATTCCAGTTAACAGCAAAATTCTTCTTCCTGTCTGTGACTGCACAAGAGTCTTAAGTGTAGCATCATCATGTATTTCTCTGTGACCTGTGCCTGAGTCTCATATGGGAGTCTCATGCTTCTTTTTCACTCAAGCTTCATAGATGGAGTTTTATTTATTTTAATATTGCTCTGAAATGATTTGCCAATGAATGCACTGAGTTTCTTATAGGAAGTAAGTACTAAATGATGTTTTATTGCTATTAAACTCCAGGGTAGATAAGCTCCTAAGTGATTAACATTTCAACTCCTGGACATCTTTACATAAAACAGCTATGTATTTTGGATAATTTTTACCTGACAGGGAAAAAAAGGGCTAAACATGGAAACTGTATATGCTTAATGCAGTGTCGTGTAATACCTTGAAACATATGTATCATGTAATGTTCAAATCAGAATGAGTAAACACAATCATGCCTCAAAAACTTGTCCTTTCTTTAAAAAAATTCAAAATCATTTCTTCTAACTTTGCTGAAATATATAGCACATTATTGTTACCTATAGCCATCCTACAAAACACCAGAACACTCAAATTTATTTGCCCTATCTAACTGTAACTTAGTACATATCAACCACTATTTCCAGAATGTTTTGCCTCTCTGTTCTTCCAAGACTCTAGTAACCATGATTCTGTTTCTAGGAGTTACTTTATGTCATACCTGAGAATATTTCATTTTTGTTTAGTCCTTCATTTGATATTGCATTGCCAGGTGCCATAGGTGCCATCTGACTATAACATGATTTAGGCGCATGAAATAATAGAAGCATGGTCAAGAAGGTGAATGGCATATTCCTAATGTTCTTTACCAGCCTTTCATACCTTGTGTATACTTTTTACGTTTGAAAATGCAAAAAGCACCGCTGTTAAGGAACCCACACTGTGGAGCTGAGGTGATGTATAATCAGCCAGTGAATTTGGATTACAAAGCTATTTGCTAATGCAGGACAGCACCCTCATCAAGTGCTGTGGAGAAAGACATAGTCAACTTCTTTTCCTTCAACTTGACACCTTCTTGATCAGAGCCGACACTGTAGGGTCTCAGATCCAATATTTTTCAGGGAAAATTTGGCCCCCTCAGCTGGAATGGGCAGAAGGAGGGCGCTGGCATCTGAAATATTTGTCTATGATTATTCAAGGTATGGCAGGAACAGAGCTTTCTGTATGCAAGCCAAATTAAATTATTAAGGCTAATAACCTTCTAACTCAGCACTTAATAGGTAATCAATTTTCACTCCCAACAGTGGAGGGTTGAAATCAAGCAGGGAATGATAATGCTGCTGCCTTACATTTATGGAGAGCTGTCGTGTGTGCAGAATATTTTACACAAATTATTTCACTTAGTTATCATAGATAGCAGAGCACACATACGTATGTGCCACGCATTCATCTACATGACAATGTTTTGGCTCATCTACTATCTTGTATGCCAGCCTGTGTGATAAGCACTGGCAACCCACTGACGGAGAAGGCAGGTGAATTTCTTTAGTCTTAATTTTAGCACTGAGGAGATGGATGTGTTGTCCTCGTAATTACATCTCCAAGGTCATAGGAGGAGATGTTGAGTGTGAAATCTACTACACTGGTCTAAACTTTGATCTATCAACCAAAGTGCATGGTGAAGGAAGTTGACTTTACTTTCTACTAAGCAACTGCAGTACAAAGCCCTCATCTCTGGGGACTCACTTAGCACCAGATCTTTTGTTCAGACTCTCTTCTTGGTTGATGCTAAAGTTCTATGAACCTCAGGTGATTTCCCAGGCATCTGGAGGATCTTCTACCTCTCTCCATTTGTCATCTTTGCACAGAGGTGGTTGTGTGATCAAAGCCTCCTAATATTCTGGCACATAGAGACATTAAGAGAGCAATACTGTCCTGGAATCTACATTTCTCCATTGGTGCCAGAAAGCAGTGAGCCAACCCCCACATTCTCCACCCCTGTTTTTCCTATTGGGTCTCAGCATCCTGTTCTCAGGGAAGGTGCTCTCCTACCATAAGTCTCCAGCATGCCTTTTTAGTTCTTTCCATTTTCTCTAAACTCCAAGACTTGGAGATTTGTACAGAAATCTTCAGGATGTCCTTGGTACACCTTGCCTCATTCTTGCATTGAGGCCAAGAACTGAGGCCAAATGCTTGTCTGAGTGGGAAAAGGAAAGGAAACAACTGATTGGAGAAACAGATGTAGATTATTATATCAAAGTGCTTGGTGAAAAATATCTGCACATCATGACAGCAACACATGTAAAGAAGCCTAAAAAGTGGCCCTGGAAAAGCATGGCTTCTCCATGCAATGGAATAAAAATCATCAAATATCTTAAACTTAGCTGTATAAGACAACTAAGGCTAAGAAACGTTAGCATTGGAAAAAAATCAGAGTTATTAATGGAATAGAAGTCCTACCTTATGGTTTAAAATAGAAATAAAACATGCATAGGTTTTCCAACCAATTATTAAATGGGGAAAGTGAGAAGTCCTCGCAATTCAGAGTAATGAATAAAATAAAATAAGCAAAAGGAAACTTTATATGGGAAAATATCTGGAAATCTTTCTTACAAGTGAGAACTTGCTACCTTTGAAATTATTTCCCTTCAGAAGTAAGGAAGATAAGTTGTACAAAAGTTTTATTAGGAGAAATATTTTGCATGATATTCTGTGCACATAATCGAATGTCACTAGTATGTAGAGCCATTTGGGGGCAAGTAGTAGGCATGCCCCCTTAATTACCAACTGTTAGGCCATAAAGTGTCTCAGTCTTCTTTTCGTACTTTCCTTTAGTTCATTCTGAGAATCACCAGGGAGAGAATGTTGGGATGCGGGGAAGGGTTGACTGTGCGCTTACCTAGAATTCCTTTCCTCCCGATTTTCCTCAAATGTGCTTCATTCAAAGCTCACCTCCCCAACCCCTGCAGGCTGCCGGTGACTACCAACGCCCCTCCTATTGCTACAGGAAGGAGGCCATTCTCAGAGTGTATGTTAAAGGCTGCGCATCCCCAACTGGAAAATCCCAAATCCCAAATACCCCAATGTCTGAAATGCTTGGTGCATTGGTTTGATGCCACCAGTGGAAAATCCTACACTTGACCTCATGTGATGAGTTGCAGGTAATGTGCAGCCCTGCTGAAATTGCTACGAAGTTATGTTTAGTTTATATGTGTAAGGAGCCTGTGAAACAACAGCGAATTTTACATTCAGGTAGGTCCCGTCCCCCGAACATGCAAACATTCAGAACTCTAAATGAACGTGTGAACATTTCTGATGCTAAGTATTTCAGATAAAGACTGCTCACCCTGTGCTTGACATATGCACAGCCCTCGTAGAGCTCATCCTTGCTTCTCTTGACATATCTTCATGTGGCCTCTGAGGCATCATCCCTTCTTCTCTTCCCACAACTTTCCCCTTCTGTTTCCTTTGCTGCATTCTCCTCATACTCCTGAGCTCCTACTAAGCAAGAGCCCTCCTCCTCTGCCCCCCTACGCCATCTCCATCTGTTCTCGCTCTTGTGGCCATCATGGGACAGTCTAAGGCTTCATCACCTGCACACTGCTGGTTCTCCCAGCTTGTAGCTCCTGCTGAGATTTGTCCTTCATCACTCGTGACCTGAACACCTATCTCTTTCTCTTGAGCATCTCCACTTGATCATGTAACAAGTATCTAAATGAAGTGAAAGTCCGAGCTGCACATAGCTATCTAGCCTTTCTCATGCTGAGGGCTGCATGTCTTGTGACATTTCCTAATTCAGTAAACTACTTCCCTTTCAGTTGTTCAGATGGAAATCTGCAGTCAAACTGAGGTCTCCTTTTCATGCTCTACCTTCAGTCTAATCTGCAAATCTTGTACTCTGAGAAGACATCTAAAATGGACCCAAACTTGCTGCCGTATCACTCTTTTTAAGAAGTGTCCTGACCATCTTCCTCTCTTGATGGGATTATTGCCGTGCCCTCCTAATTATACCTTTGCTTCTCTCTTACCTCCCTGCCCCTACCCTGTGTTGTCAATTTAATAATTAAATGATCTTTCAGCAAGCAAGTGAAAACAGCTGTTGCTGGGTCAGCTAGGCGGGAGGGGAAGGAGCAGACTGGGATGGGGCAAAAGAGGTAAGGAATGATGGGCAGAGATTTTTTCCACCCTTTCCAAGGAATCAGGGTTGCTATTCTCAGACTTTCCCTCCAGGCATCCTAGTTGATCAGGCAAAAGTTGCTCCCTCTGTCCGTTCCTCGCTCCTCTCATCAGAAGATGGCAGCAGAGATTGCTTTCTTCTCGCTGCTCCAGGAGGAGCCTCCATCTCCCATCTGCTAGGCAGGAGACCAATATTGCTTACCAGAGAATTCAGGGAAAAGTCCTTAGCAGGAACCCATTGTTTTCATTCAAGGAAGATAAATCCACAAACTGCGCAACTGTATTCATCAGTTCATTTCGGGGCAAGGTGACATCAAAGTTGTGCAAAATAAAACTCCCAGTAGCAGGCGTCATCTATATCTCCCCTGTGTGCAAAGGCTGTCATGCTCACAGAAGGAGAGGTGCTGAAGCTGACAGCTGCCTCACCCAGTAGCCTTGCTTAGCCCGGATCCACGGAGTGGGGCCCAACTAGGGCTCCTACAAGGGCTCTTTCTCATGTAAGCCATGCAGGGCACGCTTCCTGGACTGGCCTGAAAAGAGTGTGCGGGTGCGGTCCATATCAGTTCATGCCATTCATTTTCACCTCCAGATTTATCTGGTGTAATGGTCCTACACTAAAGGAACCTATTGCCATGTGCTACCCAGCTACTGTGTATTTCATCTCTCTCTCTCTCTCTCCCTCTCTCTCTCTCACTCGCTCTCTCCCTCTCTGTCTTTCTCTCTCTGTCTCTCTCGCTCTCACTCTCTCGCTATCGGTCTCTCGCTCTCTCACTCTCGCTCTCTTTCGCTCTCGCTCTCTCGCTCTCTCTAGATGCTGAATTTTTTTTGTTTGTTTTCTAAGGCTTCTTCTGTACACTTCCAGCCCTATGCCTATTGTCAAAAACAGCATTGAAATTATGCAGAGCTTCTATCAGAGTTCATATAAAGCCCTCATGACAAGGAAATTGGAGATGTAAAATGTAGTTTAAAATTGGAATAATTTCAACAGCAACAGAATTCTCGAATAAATTACTTTGTAGGTTGGAATTACGCTGCATGTGAAGAGTGGGGCAGTGGCGAGCTTGGCGAGTTCAGCAGTGCAGTGGTGTCGGGGCTCTGGCCAGCTTTCGCTTGCAGTTTTGCTTTGCCTTCATGGTCATCAGATGGCTGCTGTGGCTCCAGTCATCACCATTTTGGTCCGTGAGGGCCAAAGAGGAGTGTAACATTCTCTGTTGACCCTGTCTCACTAACAGAAAAGGAGTTCCTTTCCTAAAGGATTAAATCTCTTTGTAGGTCCCACTGGCTAGGACTGGGTCACACCATGATTCCTAAATAAGCCACAAGCATATAGGGTTGGTTTTATCTGAGTGCATTTAAGGCCATTGTGATTCTTCTTCTGGAGTTGGGTCCAATTTCCTTGAACAAACTGCTATCAATATCTGGACGACATTAGTTTCTTTTGGGAAAAATGAATGTTCAATAGATAGTGGATAAACAACCAACACTGTATGCACTACTGAAAAATGAAAAAAATGTGGAGGTAAAATTCTATGCAGGAGTCCCCCTAAAGAATCGCATGACAGGGAAGCTCTGCCAGTGGGCAGGACTGAAGCATAGATCTGATTATTGCTTTGTCTGGAAGGAGAAATGGCCAACTACACAGCACTACTGTGATTTTGATGGTGAACGGCGATTGTCTTTGTGGTCAGAAATTTAGAAGGTGACAATGGTATCAATGATGTATAGGAAAGTGGGAAGGAACTCTCAGAACAGAGCACACTTGTGCCTGCACCTGCATGAGTGCTACAATGAAGAGACCTTGAAGGAAAGGTGTCCAACCACAGATGATGGTGGACCCATTACCCCAAAGACGTCTGTCTAGTGTGGCAGTAGAACCGCCAACTTGGTTGTAGCATGCATGGGTTCCAACACATACAGTAGATAGGGCAGTGTCTTGTGCACTGCACAGTGTGCTTGGAAACAATGCGCAGTGTGTAGTGTGTGATTCCTTTTCTTACGGGCAGAAAAGATGGATCCAAGTGCCACAAGGAAAGTGTGATAACTTCTGTCATGGTTCCACCAAAGGTCCAACCACAGTTTTGCTTCTATTCCTGCAATTAGGAATCTGTAGCTTTGAATGCTTATTTCCCCATAAAAATTTTTCTTATCCAGAGCTACACTAAGGATTCCATTGAGCTGGATACTGGGAAGGACACTGGGCCCTTAGAGCTACTCATACCAGTGAAGTAATGTGCAAAGAAAGGCTTACTGCCCTGAAACTGTGGAAATGAAGATCCCCATTATAAGTGGAATTTATGTTGCCACTATGTAATGGAAACTGGGGGTTCCCTGGGTTGTATTTCAATGCTCTCATCCCAATGTTAAAGTTAACAGCCCACTATGGCAGCCTAATACAAGCTCAATTCCTTCAGGACTGGAAGCTTGAGCTACCCTGGCAAGGAAAGCACCATGGTAGCTGAGGCGTTGAGTGAGGATAGCTGAGTGAGGGTGAAGGGAATATGGGAAGTAAAGAAAGAAGAAAGCTTCAAAATCCAGCTACGAACACGTGATCAATTGTAGAAACCAAGCTCTTGAGACCGAGGGCACTCCCAGCTGAGGTTGCCCGAGATGACCCATTAGAAATACAAGGATTATGGTGGGTACATATTTGCTTAGTTGCCTGATACTTACCAGCATTTATGTGTCGGTAATTAGTAAATAAAATTTATTTTTTTCCTAATTACTTTTCTGTTGGATACAATGTGCCATAGCTGTAGTCAACCTACATGTTGGTGCTGAGGGTATGGAACATCAAAAAGAGATTATGACCGAGCTCATAAAGGAGTACAATTTACTATCAGATGGAGGAATCTACGCGGGAGCTGTGTCTGTTTTTTGGGGAGAAGGACATGTCTACGGGGAGTAGTTGCAGAGCAGAAGCATGATCCTGTTATTGCCTTTATTAAATATGGATTAAGTGGTATGTGCAGAGGCTGACAAAGCAATAGGCGACAGTGTTTGGATATAGACTCAACTCTATTTCTACCTCTTTTGGTCTCTGTTCTGCATGAAAGAAGAGAAGCTTGGGCCTAAATTTCTATTATTTTGTAGCTCCAGGTGGGACTTTTCCAATTTGAGGAGCTTACACATGCTATTTTAGGCAGAATACAAAGAAAGTTTGTTATGCTTCTGTGGTGGCTGCTGTCCAAATAAGTGTGGATTTGTTGGAACTCAGTCGCAGTCCCTTGAGAACAGCTCCGTTTGGTGATGCAGAGCCAGAGCGTTGGTGGGAGCTTTGAGAGGATATAGAGAACCCTGGAAGCTTCTCCCTGCACTCTTGAGCCCTGGATGCTTCAAGCCGAGGTCACACAGGTGGCTCCCAGATGAGCTCCGTTCTCTGAGGATCTCTAGCTGTTTGATGAGCCCCTGATTGCTTGCATGGAAATCTTTAGTTTGTAGAATAGATGAAATGGTTCCATTATGTAATTTTGGTTTATTTAAAGGTCTACAGAGGTAAACTTACTCTGTCTAGAATATGGCTACTCTCTGTTTTGTGTGTGTGTGTATGCATGTATGCACTTGTGTATGCACCAAATGCCAAGAGAGATGTCATCAATTTAGATGATAAAATGGATAAATAATCAGCATGAACATAAATAACATAGACATGTAGGAGAAAAGTCTCTCCTACAATCTTTTCCTTTCCCCAATCACTTTCAGTTTTCCCCATTGTTAACACGTTATAATTTTTTTTTTTTTTGTAGTTGTCATTTTCTGTATGGGGCATGTGCTCTGCTTTAAAAAAATAGAAATATTATGTTCTGTCTTTCTTCTAAGGTTTGGTTTAATCGATGCAACAGTACTTTGTAGCCATTCTTCCATACATATGCCATGTGTGTACAGATAAGGCTGCCTCTCCCTTAGTTTTAATCATTTGTACCACTGATGAACATTCTTGTTATCTCCATTTTTTCCTAACTGCAAATATATTGTAATGAATATTCTTACGTGTATATATGTTTATGCCTACAAGACTATAGGAAAGACTCTCAGATTTGTACTTACTTGATCAGAAAGCTTGCTCATACTACATTATAAGCTCAGAAATAAATCGAGGGAAGTCTCCATTTGATTAGTAAAGATAACTGGAATGTTATAAGCGGCTCCCAAAACATACATCAGTGTGATTCCTGCTAAAGCCAGGGAAGAGGTTTTGGAGTTTGACATGTCATATTTGACACAGACCACTTCTTTATTTGGAAGGAGACTGGAATTGGAAGGTTACAGAGCAAAGGGACACCCAGCCTGCTCTGCAGATAAGGTTCTCTGAGTTCCAGGAAGAATAGGAGTGAGCCCAGCTCTGCCCTCGCCCACCCACCTCTGTGCAGTGCTTTCTGCCTGGGCACCATCCTCTCAGTCATTTTCCAGAGTGCCTCGCAGACTGTGACTGTGCTGCAATCTCTTTGCCTCCCTGTCCTCATTTTCACTCACGTTTAACATGTTTGAGGCCTGCACTCCTCAAAAGATCTTTACACCTTCCCGCTGGTGAATGTGGAAGGGATCTGAATATGTAAGCCTGGAAATCTTTTAGTAACAATTGGCCAGAGCTCCTGGAAACCAACCGCATCTGAACTCTCCAGATCCCTTGGGGATGGAAACAATGCGCCGCCAAGCTCATTAGGAGAAATTTTTCTCATTACAGACTTGTGGGCTCTTAGAGTCTGGCTGGTTCCAAAGAACCAGTCTACAACGCACAGGCTTGAATTTAAGAGGAGGTCCTTGAATGAATGACAATTGACAATTGCTGAATGCTTGTGTTGGGTCTGCATTTATGTAGATTGTTTAAATTGATTCTGAAAATCACCCTGTGAGGTAGTTGACCATATTCTCACTATTTTTTTTTTTTTTTTTCCAAAAAGGGAAACTTCAGGGTAAGATCAGTAAATCTGACCAATAGCATCAAGCCAGTTGCTGTTCAGTTGGCCTTGAATGTCAGGTCTATCTCCAGAACCTCACATACTGCTGCTCTCCTTGAATCTTTCTGCCCTGCTGGAACTGTTATGTGACCTATGGGAAGAGAGAAAGAGACACAGCAATGACAGCAGTGTGGTGTCAGAGTTCACATGTTCACCACTTCTGTTGTCCCCGCAAAGCATTATGTCCCAAAAGGTAAATTACCTTAATATTTTAAAAGTTATCTATATTCAGCTTGCTGTATGGTAGAAATCCATTCACCCATGCCCTGATATTTATTTAAAGTGGGATTTCTCAAACTGCACAACTATTGACATTTTGGGCTGGATAACGTTTGTTGTGGGGGACATGTTATGCAAAGGTTTAGTGGCTCTTCTGGCCATGACCGCTAGGTGCCAACTGCACACCTTGCAAATGTAGCAGTTGAAAAATGCTTTCATGCATGCTCCCACTTGTGAAACTAATTCAGAATAGGAACATACGTGGGGACAGAAAGAGGGGGAATAGTGCCCTCTGTACTTGCTACCAAAGAGAAGAACTTGGTAACAAGTTCCTAAGAACCAGTGCGTATATTGAAGAATATTAGGGAATACATGGGTACTTCCAGCAAGCTATGCTGAAAAATTATCTTACATTCACTTGCTGAGCAGAAGCAAAACAGATGTATATGCATCTGTAAAAATGCATTCTTTTTTGTTTGTTTTAGTGTATTCGATACAGGATCTCACTGCTCAGCTCAGGCTTGTAATAATCTTCCTGTTTTCAGTCTTGCAAAAGCTTGGATTCCAGGTGTGCACCATCATGCCTGGACTTGGTGCCAGGCACAACACACCCAAGGGTGGGGCTAGTGTGGCATGTGGTGCTGGGGATCATACCCCAGTCCCTACGCTTTGGTAAGCAGGTGCTTAGTCAGCTAGGTTGTCTTGCTGGCCCATAAAATGTGTTCTTATGACAACTGTGGGTAGGTATTAAACTGCAGCTTTTTCAAATCCCTATCGTAATTGTTCAGAGTAGCAGAATTATGTAAATGATTTGAATTTCTAATTATTGATCTATTTTTCAAAATCTTATTGAGTTTAGGAGAAAGACAGGAGAGGGAGTGAGGGAAAGCTATATCTATCTTTGTATGTAAGCAGAATGGTTTGGACAACTGTACTGTGGATTTCTGCTGGTCTATGGAAAGGAAGAGTTAATGCTCAACTTGTTTTGTCTCCTTTTTAAAATTCTTTGTCCTCTTTTTCTTCATTTCTTATATATTTCTTTCTTTGTTTCTTCTTCCAATTTTCTGCATCTATCTGATAATATGACCAACTCATTTGAGGACAACACTATATATTACAACAAATTCTGTGATGTTATTTTGTTTAGTGAAATTCTCTATCATTTGTAATTTTTGTGTTTTAATACTACTTTGTATTCTCTTAAAAATAAATAAGTCTGGCAAAGTAGCTTAGACTTACGATATGATGCATTTGGTCATCCATGAGGATTTAGAGTTCTCTGATGTCAGGGGCACAGAAATATTGTCCCTTTCTGATTGATAGTATTTAATGAGGCAGCAGAATGAAGTGGGGAAAATCACAGGGATATGAATTCTTGTCTACAGCTGTCCTTGCCACATCGTGTGTCTGGCAATGTCATGCAAACTCCTTCAGGTTCAATTAAGTAAGAAGAAAAAAATCCAACACCAGAAACTGGTCATACCTTCTCTGCCTAGATGAAGGCAAGCCGAATGGATTTCACATTACTGAGCCCAGACTCCTTGTTCTCTTTGACACATGTCAGAGCCACTCTGTCATTCCTGGGACAGAACTCCCAATTTAGAGGAAGAAAAGTTTATTTTGGCTCACACTTGAGCAGTCTCAGTCCTTGCGTTACCCAGAGGACTTCAGGCACAAGCATGGTGGAAGGTGCTGGCCAAAGACAGCTGTGCCCCTCACTGGGATGTTGGGACCAGGAAGCAGAGAAAGAAAGAGGAACCAGGGAGGGAGATAGGCCTTTTCGGGTCACATGCCCAGTGACCAGGCTCTAACTAGGCTCCATTCCCTAAGAGCAAGGGATCTGCAGAGCCCTCAAAATCCAATCACCTTCTATAAGTTCCTTCTCTGATGACCTAAGACACTTGGGGGACACTGTGCAGAAACCATAACAACACTCTCCCATGTCGTTTTGTGTTCCCCTCTCTATGATTCTGGTATTAGTCCTACAGCTTACTTCTTTGGCCAATGAGATAATACTTGTCTTGAAAATGCTCATATGTTCCTTCTTATGCCTTTGTCACCAGACAAGGGCCAAAGAGATTACCTAGAAATGGGGGCCGGGGGACCTCAAATCACTCCATGAATAGGATAAACTGCGAGTTTCCTTATGTCCATCACCTAAAGAGAAATTTCAAGACATAGCACCGAGAGGCATATTGAGGGATATTAGACAGTATTTCAAAGGTCGACACTCAATAGAGTGTGGGCTCTCAAGAGAATGGCATGATATGGCCTGGGGCCGGAGCATTTTATGTAGTCTCATGGTGCCCTTAAGGTGAGTGATCCAACGAAGAACTGCAAACTCAGCATGCTGGGAGACTGAGGTGAAAAGATCACAAGTTTGAGCCCAGCTTGGGCAACTGAGGGGCTTAGTGGAGTCTTGTCTCAAAAAAAAAAAAATAAAAAAATAAAAAAAATAAATAAATAAAATAAAATAAAATAAATAAATAAAATAAAATAAAAAAGAAGAGAAAAAAATGGAAAAGACTTGTGTATGTAGCTCAGGACAAAGGCTCAGGGCTCCATTCCCAGTAACACACACACACACACACACACACACACACACACACACACACACACACACACGCAGTGGGTGATCTAGGACATGGATTTCTGCTGTCTGTCATAGTACTCATCCAGCGGGATAGTGGTAGAATGTCAGTCATTTACACATATTCAAAGTTGAGATAGACTACATTGCCTACTTCTTGTGGGGAGAAGTATAATTTATGTGTGAAAAAGACCAACTCAGGATTATTAAGACCCCTAGGAAAGGAAGAGAATTTGCTTTGGTGATTACTGAAAGAGAAAGTTTTCTGAGTAAGTTTTATGTTCTGCAGTTTCTCTTAAAGATAGCACAATTCTAAAACCACAGTTCTCCTTGTCTCCTTCCTGCCTCTCTTTAGTTCTTTATTTCTTTTATCTACCCAGCCTTCACTGTGACCAGAGTATATGTTCCACCCTGGTAGGGAGAGAAGAGTCCCATGGAACGGAGTGGTCTCACCAGCCAGCTGGAGCCTCCCAAGCATCTCAGGTATGGGAGCCACGAGGGCCCAAGGTGGCACAGCTGCCACTGAGCCCAGAGCCTCACAAGCAGCATAGGATAGTGTGCCTGGAGATTCGGTGTTTGGTTGCTATGCAGTGCTACAGTGACCCTGGTCAGTGGCTGAGGTGTTGGAGGCTGTAACTCCAGGGAAGGAGATCTTTATTTAGGGAAAGGCTTCAGTAGGTACCCTGAGCATAGGACGTGAGTGACCTTCCATCCCATAGTAGAATCTAGAAAGTGAAAACAAGATGGAGGCAGGATTCTGAGTTTCTTAGGAGGATTGCAGAGAAAAGAGATGTAGATCAGGGAAGCCTGCAGAGAGAAGGAGGGGGTGGAAGAGAAAAGCAGAAAGGAGGCTGAAGTAGGGAGGAGGATGTGAGTTCTCCAACAGAGGTAGCAGTTGCTCAGGATGGCCTGGGAATTTGAGGACAAAGAATCTGCTTTCAGTCATCCATTTCTTTGTTGCGATATCATCATCCCAAATTAAGCCAAACCTTTGCAATGTACTCCCCACACCAGTAACCAGACAAATCTTTAAAAAAAAAAAAAAAAAAAAAGTAAAGGAATCTGCTCCAGGCCTGGCTGTTTAGAGCCCTTCCTGACTGTACTTCTGCCCTGTGTTTCTTTTCTGATCGTGCCCTCGTCACAGGGGCCCTTTCCAGTTCTCAATCCCTTCCATTGATGCGCACCTCCACCCAGGTTTTGCCTGTGTGGTTCTTGTTTGGTTTTCTAGTCTCTGCTAAGTGTCAGTTCTCCAGAGAGACTCTAATTACCCAGCTCAGAGAGGCCCCTGGCGTTACGCTGCCTTGTCTTTCCCTAGCTTTTACAATCATCTGTAATTGCATGAATGTTCTTCCTGCACCTACTTGCTTGTGGCTTTGTCTTGCCACTCAGCTGTGAACGCCAGGAAGACAGAGAGGCCGGCTGTGTTGCTTGTCCTTGTACACATCATGCCTAGCCCAGAGTCACACTCCTGGGGACCAGATTTATATTTGGCAAATCAATGAATATGCAAACTGTTGTACCTTACTGGTTCTTTGGCAAAAGGAAGAAAGAGGCTGGGGTTTATAGTGAGCTTAATACAGGGGAGGAGCTGGGTACGTCTAGGAAGGAATTCCCAACTGAGACAGATCTCCATGGAGGTTGAAAGGCAGAGTCACATTTTTGAAGAAGTAGCTGAGTCTAGGGGAGGGTGTGGAGCTGGCTGACTGCTTACTCGAACAGATACTGGTGATTTTTGCCTAAATACTGCGCAAACAGGTAAACCTAGGGGTCTGGAAGGGCTGGGGATGTCCCAGTGGCAGACATGGGCATGTCTAAGGGTTTACATTCGACAACTTAGGACCTTGAGGGTCAGGGCAGCTGAATGCTAGCATGTCTTTCAGCCCCAGAAGTCTTTGTGTTCATCTCCAAATGCTGGTTCAAGGCAGAGGGCTGAGTGAAGGTGGGGAGGGGATGTGTCAGGACTGAGGGCAGGTGGGTGTGGAGATCCAGGGGTGAGCTCAGACCTCATTCCTCAGGAAGGTGGGGACAGATATTTGGGCTCACACTGATCTTTCCCTCTACAGGGCTCTCATTGACCGATGGGTTGCTTTGTTTGCCTGGTGCTCAGTGATTCCCTTTGTAAATGAATGGAAATTCAATGATTGCTAAACGGTGGGAATGCATGTATAGTTTAAATACGTGATATTTAACTATGATGAATTACTCAGGCTAACGAAAGGTTGACAAACCTCAGCCGTGCGTCACACGCTCTGAAATGAAATAGAAATCAATGAAGCAGTTAAATGCCCCCTTAAATGCCAAGCCCCTTTCCAGGCTAAGCCCCCTTCTAATTCTTTCATGAAAATAAATGGAAGGATTCTTCATTACATATTCACTTTCTGAGTCCATTTTGCTCATTAGGTTGAAATAAGGGGTAGGTGAGGGTTTATTAGGGAGTGAGCATATCTGATAAGCATTAAATTACTTCTGATGGCTTTATGTATTTAACAGAGTTGGCAAATTAGCTCAGTCTTTGATCTAATGGAGCTGATGTTGATGAGGCCTGTGGGTTTAACCCTGCATTAGACCGGAGGCTGACCTGGGAAGTTGGTGGAGTGGCTAAGTAGTCTATCCGTGCTTTCTTTCTTGTCTTTGCCTGCGTTTCCATTGCCCCTCCTCTTGATAATGCCAATGTTGGTGATTCTTTGCTCCCATCCAGACATGCCCCTGGGGATGGGAGGATCCATCTGGAAGCCTCTTGCAGGTAACTCTTGACTGCAGTGGGTTTCACAACATCGTGTCCAACTCCTGTATTCTGTCCCTTGTCCTCAAGCCTTAGATGCAGAATCCACTGTTCAATGGCTCTTTCCCCATTGTGATTGCTTTTATTTTGTTTCTCTCTGTCTCTCTTTTTCACAGTGGGGATTTAATGTCATCCCTTTTTATTTTTTATTCGGAGGCACTTTCTCAGTAAGGGTCTGACTTTTTCCCAGGGTGGGCTTGGACACACAAAGCTCCTACCTCTGCCTACCAGCATGCTGGGGTTCAAGGGGGTGCAGACGTGCCTGGCTTGTGGTTGTTTTTCCTTGAGTTCTGTCCTGTGCTTCCCTGTGGCACTGCGTCATGACCTCAGCTGAGAACACAAGACTATGAGGCAGAATTCCCACAGTTCATAGCTAGAAAGGCAAAGTGGGAGCCAGAGACATGCATAGGCAATTATCATGTAAAAATAAATAAATTGCACAGGAAAACCATCAAAGGTTGGAATAAATAGTGAAAAAAGACTTCAGGGATGAAGGCACACTACATTTATCCTGAAAGAATGCAAAGTAGTAGACGAGGCATTAGTGTCCTGGTGGTAAAAAGATGTTACGTCCATTATTAATTTACTTTGTGTTTGTTCATCATGGCTTTACACTGCAAGCATAGCAGATGCTCACCCTATAGCTTGCACCCTGCCTTGGACATCTTGAATGTAGAGGCAAGGCCACGTTTTCCCAGCTTCAGATCTAATGAGGATGATAGGTTCACAAATCCAATGCAGGATATGCGAGGGTTCTGGCAGGGAGTGGATATTTCTGAAGAGACTTTCTAACCTAGAGAATATTTATAGAGAAGAAAGTAAGATTTAAGGACTGTCAAGGAGTAATGGCCAGTGTACAGCATTAGCAAGGTGCTCTTATCACCTCTAGTTTAAAAATGCAATCAAGGGAAACAACACCTGAGGAAGCCTATTAATTGTCATTGGTGCAGCTATACCCAACCTCACGGACAAAAGCATGGGTCTTTACGTCCTTTCCCTTTTCTACTGCTCTTCAGTATCCTTTGTGTATCTTAGTCATCTAACACATCCAGAAGTCAGCAAGCAAAGGGGCTCTGTCATGCAATGCACAGAATTCAGTTCTCCGGGCACAGAACAGGCAGGTAGGTGGGAATGGAGAGGAATGAAGGCCAACAAACACCCAAAGGATTCCTTTCACAGTAGTAAATGGGTCCCGCCATCAACTCTGGCTTGGTTACAGTCTCCTAGAGGCAGTTCTCACTTATAATTTGTAAGAGTAAGACAGAACATAAAGAGAACTGGAAGAAGTAGAGTTGCATGTAATAATTCAAAGCATACAGAAGGGCTTCACCATATTCAGTTGCCTGTGTCTCCTAAGAATACACAGAGGAGGACAGAAGAGGGCGTGGGGGTGTAGCGCAGTGGTAATTAGTACATCCAGTCTGTAGAAGATCCTGCATTTGATCTCCAGCATCACCGAATGATTAGTCTGTCTACATGTATGCAGCAGTGATGCCAGTCACTGCCTATCACATGATAAATCCCAGTTTTTCCTTAGAATAGCCTGATATGATTTAATCAGGCAGTGTTTTCCAATTTTTGTTAGCAATAATCTATAAGTAAGAGCTATTGCATGGATTTCCAGGGAAGTCATTTAAGGCTCTTCTTACTAAGCAAGATGGTGATTTCCTTTGACTTTGTACTCTTCCTTTTCATCCCACCTGGCATTATGGCTATGCCCATCTTGTGTTCTGGGTGACAAAAATCTGTGCCCTAAAAAGAAGGCACTCAGTTCCTTGCAATTCATTCTACTTCTATGGGTCAGCCCCATCCTAATGGATATGCATGTTGATAGGAGCCAGGCGCTCCTATAACCTGGTAGATTGGGCAGTGACAGCAATGTGAGAGTGTGAGATCTTCGATTGCCTTTGTGCACAGTAGCTCCTTGTTTTGTATGGATTACTTATTCTTTTTTATTTATTTTTATTTTCTTCTTGTTTCAGAACCTTTATTTGTTTATTCACTCATTTTTATGGCCGGCTCAGCCCGCCCTGAGGGCAGGGCTGGCACAGCATGTGGTGCCGGGGATCGAACCGCGGTCCCTGAAGCCGCCCAAGCTTTCCCAAGCAGGCGCTTTAGACCTCTGAGCCATCCCGCCAGGCCCTGGATTACTTATTCTAAAAATAATTTCTACCGTGTCACATTACTTACTGATGGAGGGGCAAGTACCTTTTCTGAACTAAAGCCCGGGATTCTTCTAACATAAGCATATTTAAAGAAAACATTTTTTAAAAAAGCATGAATATTTAAAGTTAGGATTATACAAGAAATTGAGCGGGAACCCGAAGGAACTCACTAAGTCTTTCCTCAGAATAGAGGCACTGTGTGAACTGGTGCCTCTGCCAAGTCCAGACAGACTGCTTGTCCAGGTGTCCACAAGCTACTAGCCTGGAACTTACATTCAGCATTACATGTTTGGAAATAAGATCTTACTGGCGTGTATCTACGTGCAATCACTTTAAGTTTATTTACAACCACTCTTGCGCTCAATGGCAGAGTCTCATGGCTGACACTGAGGCACTGTCCCCTCAGTCCTGCTTAAGGAGCGTAGGAGAACATTGCAGATCAAATGACTTAAGTATTGACGGTATTCTAAGGAGTTGCTGCAGCCATAATTAGGAATCACTCATAAGCACAGTGTAGAGATTTTTGAAAAATGAATTACTTGGACAGGATTAGTGCAGGCAGTTGCCTTGAGGCTATATATTCAAAGGTCATCATTTTCTGTAAGTGTAAAGATTCATGACAGATTAGCTCTCAACAGTGGTGGTGGTGGTGGGGGAGACATAGAGGACACCTAGGAGTAAAAGATTCGTGTAGCAACAAGCACACAGAACACTAAACTATACCCAGCTCATTTTGATTCACCACAAGAGAACTGACTTAAGCACTAAATTCTGACCTGGCAAAGCACTCAGATCTCTTGACAACCGATGCAGTCTGAAACCTGATTCCAACACTTAGAAGTTGTGTTATCTTGGGCAAGTTATTTATCTCTCCATGGGTCTTAGATTTTTAAAATTGTATATGAAAAATTACAACCCTTCTGCATTGGGATTATAATTAGGATCGAACTGGGCACATCGTAAACACTTCATAACTGTTAGCTATTATTATTGTTATTGTCATTATGATTATGATTACAGTCTCCTTTTCAATGTCTTCAGTTCCATTTCTTTATTAGATCATAAAGCCAGATTGCTAAGAGGCAATGTGAGATATTTCATTAGGCAATATGGAATATTTCCATATGCTATTTATTTTCACATGAACCTCTCAGTCAAGACTATTTTACAAAGTGAAGTCATGTTCTGGGTATCTCCTCTCCATTAAAAAAAAAAATACAGCTGTGTGTTTATAAACTTGTATGTATATCTATTCATTAAATAATGTGCGGTTTCATTTAACTTGGGGAATAGAACATTGATTTAAACTATACTTTAGGAAAATTATCTATCACTCTGCACAAATAAAAACTTATATGAGATTGGATTTCACTGTGTGAGACAGGAAAAAACATACTCCGCTGAATACAGCTTATTGTCGTCAGGCTTAGCTCTGGCGGTATCATCAATATATCGGGTTCCTGCTTTCACTTTTTAATGATCTCTGTCAAGTCTGATAAAGATAGGCTTACTTTTATTGAAGTAGAATTTACGCTGTCTCCCATTTTTTAAAAAAACATACTGACTTTACCTTCAGACTATCACTATGCCCAAATTGACATATCCACCTTCAGATTTGTTAGTATTGGAGAATCAATATCTTTAAGAAATTTTGTCTTTCTTGGGCTGCAGAGTTCGGTTTTCCTTGTGTGGAGTTGGACTGATTTCCTTCTGCTGCATAGACAGTAAAGGACTATAGAATCATGAATTTGTAGGCACTGCGTTTCTCTGTACTCACCCCTTCTTGCAGGTGTATTGCTCATATTAGGTAGATTTTAGTGTTGGAACAAAGTATCTAACATGCGCAGTGTAAAGGGAAGAAGGTTTGTTCTGACTCACGGCTTTGGAGGCTTCGCTCTAGGGTTGGCAGAAAGCATCATGGCGGAAGTGCACAGGGAAGAACTGCTGTCTACCTCGTGGCAGCCAGAAAGTGAAGCCAAAGGAAAAAAGCTAGAGAGGCAGGGCCAGGGGCCAGGGGCCAGCTGTAGCCCACACATCACAGCCCCATGACTCACTCATACTTATTCATATGCATACTTTACTAATCTTGTAGGATCTTATCAACCCCTTCAATGAAGCTTAACCTTCACTGAGAGTTGAGTGAAAAATCTTCTTGTATTTGTCCAATTTTAGATTCTATCAGTGATTTGGAGACTTTACTCCTAAATTGTCTTGGCTACTTTTCTCTTGTTGGTGGGGCCAAATTTAAGGAAAACAAGGTCTGCTTAGCTCAGTTTGTGAAGGTTTCAGTCCATACTTGACTGGCTCCAAGGTAGGGTGACACATGGCAGAGGCAGAAAAGAACAAAAAGGAAAGGGAGGACCCATAGCAGCAGCTGCAGTGTCAGCAGCAGCAGAAAAGAAAGACAGCAAGCCTCTCTTCCTTCCTTATTCTACATCCAGACTATATGCCCCAGGATGGGTGTAGCGCTCACACCCATAACCTCAACAGAACTCAGTATTGGATCATGACTTAGTCACAACCTCAAGAAGTCTGTCCTATGACCGTATGAGGCTTTGTATGGACAGCC
>PVJA010000604.1:17356-81722 GCA_004027025.1 Myocastor coypus | reverse complement strand
GGCAAACATTATATAAATAGCTCCATGGCTTTGTTGACTGTGTTTGGCTTTCCTCAAACATTTCTTTTCTGTCCTTTTGGCTCCTTCTCATAGTGCCGCGCACCATCTTCTCAGGGGCATAGTCCTGGGCCTGCCCAGCCTTCCTTCTGAAATCTGAGTTGGGACATTCTTAACTGCATGAATCTTGCATTCAGCAACCCAATAAAAGAGTTGATGCCCAAGTCTGCTTCCAGCTCAAACAGTAGCAAAGCCTGCTTGAATCATGGCTCCAGCAGGCTATGCATACCTGGAGAGCTGAGCACTACGAACTGCATTCTGGGAAGTGAATTCCCTAGGCAGTCTTTTTTGGAGCAAAGGACCCTGGGACTCTTCAAATCAAAGACTTGCATTCTTGCATCTGTGAGCCTATAAAGGGTAGGGGCTTCTGATGCCAGACATGCCCGTGAAGTATGTTTTCTAGGGACCTTATACAATGTAATCATTGTTCCTAATCTTTTTATTGCTAATATTTTCAGCATTGATGCACTTTTTTGTGCCATATTTTCAGACTGGTAGGTGGCTCTGACTTTGTGCATTGATATGAGACCTAATGGAGAAATGGTCTCTGAGCACCATTCAGTTCAGCACAGCCCTGAGTGCAGAATGGACACAGCTTTCGATTATTTTGTCTCTTTTGGAAATGACTGCGGAAGGTATGCACTGAAATTTGGCTAGGGGTAGCTGACAGCAGAGAATGCTAATTTCTTGCAGTAGCTCTTGGTTTTCTTTCTTCTCTCAGCTATAGAAATTTTGAGAATTACTCAAATAATATTTTTCCCCCTGTTAAAGAGCACATTTCCTAACCTTGCCTAGGACTGTTTTGACTAAGTTCTTTCTGATGCATGAGTGGGAGATCTGAGTGCTAATTCTTGGCCAAAGCCTTATGGGAAGACACATTTTGTGCTGTGTCTGGGTATAAAGATAATAGAAGGACAGAGACAGACATTGTGAACCATGATTTAGATCCTGCATGTAAAGCTGCCAAAATGCCAGGTGTCTGGGGCCTGTCTCCTGCTGCCATGGTACCTGATGCAGCTCTGGAAGGCTCGGTGTGTAGGCTGTTTTTGTTGTTGTTGTTGTGAGGAAAATAAGTTATCATGTTAAAGTCGCTCTTATCTTGGCTTCTTTTTCAGCAGCTGTCCTGGTACCCTAATGAGAGCCGCAGAACCCATCTGACATGGGGTCTCAACAGTCGACAGCTCTGGTTTCTGATTGGAACGATGGGACCGTTAACCGTGAGTCTCGACAGTCTGCCGCCTGGCCCTGTTGCTACACAGTGAGTTCTGCAGTAACTGCGCAGAAGCTCCCCCTCAGGGCGTTGTGTGGCCCCGCCATGGGCCAGTGATAGGAGTGTGACTGCGACTGCACCCTGCCCAGAACAGGCACTGTCTGCCTTTACCACAGCACTGGCAAGAGCTGGCAGGACTGGGGTGATGTGATTGGGAGGAGGCCGGGGACCTCTGTCTCCCGCCCAGCAACACTGTGTGGATTCAGTGTCCATGCCAGCTGAAGAGGTCTGCCCCGCTTCTGGGTTCTGCCTCAGAACACCAGGTCTCCAGGTCTCCGGCACAGCTTGGATACAAGCGACCAGCTGCTTCTAGACACTTCCTCTGTCTGCTCACCTCAAGAGGACCCAGAACGCCTTGGTCCTAGCCACGATAATTACATTAAATTTGGCATCTCATCCATGGATTTAGAGCACAGTGTTTTCAACTGAAGGTTATGGAAAGAATGGAGGACTTGGTGGGAAATATTTGTGCTCTCCTCACTCTTCTACCAAACACATACACTATGGTGAGTACCGGGCTCTAAGTTGACTAGCCGGGAGCACAATTCCTGGCTCGTCGCTGTGCCTCCTCAGGCAGGTTATCTCTGCTCTCCAACCATAAGCCAAGCACGTCTTCTGCAAGATGGAAATCTGTGTGGTGAGCAGCGTTGCTCACTCAGCTCTTACACAGCACCTGCCTTACGCTGAGCATTCAGTATGTTTTGGGTTTTATCGATCTTTATCTATTTATTTTTATTATGGCTGGCTCAACCTACCCTCAGGGTGGGGCTTGTGCAGCATGTCATGCTGGGGATTGAACCGCGGTCCCCGACGTTGCCTAAGCTTGCCTAAGCAGGCAGTTTAGACCGCTGAACCATCTTGCCAGCCCCCTTTGTTGTTTTATTGCTGTATCTCATTAGGCATGTGATTACCTTGGCATAAAAGTCCTGTTTCTCAAACTCTCAGAGCCCCTACAATTCTAGGTAAAGATGATGAATGACTGGTGATAGAATCAATTCCATGCACAACAATAAACCAGCCAAAATACTGAGAGCATGACTTTGCCATGTTAAAACACTGACTCGGAACTCAGGATACAGTTCAGTGGCATAGGCACCTGCCTGGCAAATGCAAGGTCCCCAGTTTGATCTCTGGTACAGAAAAAAAACAAGCAAGCAAACAAATAAACAAACAACAACAAAAACCAGAGAGACACAGCCATTATTAAATACTAGCTCTTGCTAGGTTTTTCTCAAGGTAGGAAAAAAAAAATATCAACAAAAGGCCTGTTTAATAGGGACTTGTATTCTAGTGGGGTGAGTCTAGTAAAGGATTCTGATTCCAGATTTGATTTTTAGTGTAATAATTTATACTTCACTATGACATTTTTACTTCTGCCCCTAGAAAATGTATGGGAGTGGACGTATCATGGAATCTTGGGTGTGACTGGTGTCTTGGTTACTTATCTCTTATTGCAGGGACAAAATACCTGACACCCGGAATTTGGGAAGAAAGGACTATTTAGTTCATAGTTTGTGATTGGCTGGCTCTATGGCAGGGTGGCACAGGGCAAAGGGCAGCAGCTCAGGGCAGTGGAAAACAACAAAGGCCCCAGGCAAAAGGCAGGAGCAGCGGCAGCAGTGGCAGAGCCAGCCTCGCTCCTTTCCCTATGTTTCCTTCAGCCTGTCTGTCGCAGGGTGGTGTAGCGCTCACACCCATAATCCTAGCCTGGGATCATGAATTAGTCACAAACACTAGAACTGTACCCCAGAGACTTCATGAGGCTTGGGGGGACGACTAGATACAAACCATACAAACTGGCCGGTGAGGCACCAACATGCACAGAGCCTCTAGTCTAAATTCTTGAGATTTTCCTGTTTGCTCCAACACCAAAAGACCCTGTGTATTATGCTATAGAAATTGTAGATGAATTCCCCAGCTCAACCTCCACAAGCTCCACGACCTTGGCCAAGTTCATGCAACCTCTCCAAGGTCATTTTTCCCATGAAGGCAAAATGCAAGGTCATAGTGCTGACTTTGGGAGGTGTTAGATGTTTTTCTACTGACTCCATATAGCCAGCAAGTAAACAGCTCCAAGGCACCTTAAAAAGAGGATGGGGAGAGCATCAAGCTGATGGAGTAGTCTCTTCTGGAACGTATTCTCTGGGCTTGAAGGCAGGAAGCCTGAGCAAGCTGCAGCTGCTGTGGAGGAGGCAGCACCCAGGGTCAGCGGAGAGGCCAGAAGGAACAAATTCAGAGAGCAGGGTAGCATTCTGTAAAGAGGCTTGGAAAAGGGATAGGGATTAAAAAGCTATTAAATGGACAGAAGGTTAATAAAAGTACTCTTGAAATAAACGGAAGATGATTCAGACAGCGAAGGAGATAATTAGAATAGGATGAGATGCAATAGCAGGCAGAGCTGGGAAGAGCAAACTAATGGAAGTGCTGTGAGATTCAAGTCTCCTCCTGCCCTCTATCTCACCCATGGGTGAGCAGAGCTGGGTGGACAGGCCAGGAGTCTAGAGTCAGCACCGGAAGATAGGCCTGAGCATTCTTACCCAGTTTTGCAGTTATGTGGTTTGGACCTGAGGCTTAATTTTTCACATGTAAATAGTGAAGCCCACTCAGTCACGCTCGCTTGCAAAGGTGGATGGAGGTTTGCTAAGCTCCCTCTTTGTTGACTGTAGCAGTGCTTTGTTTTGGATGTTGCAGCAGTCCACAGGTATTGACATTCTACCCCGGTTTTCTGAAATGTATTAAGTGATAGACCCTTAGGAGACAGGATGGAGAGGGCTGGATTCTGAGGCCGATAGGCCAGGGTTCCAGGTGTGGCTGTGGGACAGAGCAGCTGTCTGGCTTTGGCGAGGTCATGCAACCTATGTTTCTCTATCTCATAGGCGATACACTACCTGGCTAATAGAGCATGTGAGAATTTGAGGTTAGAGATGAATGCCCACCGTAGTCTTAGCTTATAACAGGTGTGCAGTGCGTAACAATTATGCTTAATTTCAATTCATTATATAAAGTAAAATGAGTAATGTTATTATGCTTTGTTTTATTCTGTTCAGGTCTAAATATTTCTTACTTAATATCTTAAAATGAAGGACTAGAAGTCAGGCTGTGAGGCTTAGTTACTTTTTACTCATTGCTGGGATAAATACCCAACACTCAAAATGAAGGAAGGAAAGGTTTATTTAGCTCACAGCTTGTGGAGGTTTCAGTCCGTATTCAGCTGGCCCAACGCTGAGTGGAACAGGACAGAGAGCATCCAGTTCATGGCAGTGGAACAGCAACAAAATGGTGACAGAGGTAGCCAGCCAAACAGGGCAGCAGAGCAAGAGCAACAGCTTGCGTCTGTCTCTCTGTCACTGTTTATATTACATTCAGGCTCTCTGCCTTAGGATATCCACCCTAGACCACACCCATAGTCTCAGCCTTACTCAGACTGATAATCCCATCAGTACTAAAACACAATCCCAGGGATCATGAATCAAGTCTCAGTCTATAGAAGCCACGCCCCACGATTGCATGAGGCTCTGGGGGGACAACTAGACACGAACCATAACAGAGGCCAAGGAGGTGCAGCTTTTGCTTCTTTCTTTTCTCCATTCTTCTCCTTCACTTTTTTTTTGGGGGGGGTGGTGGGAGCCAGGGTTTGAACTCATGACCTTGCACTTGCCAGGCAGGCACTTGTGCCATGGAGCCATCTCCCTGGTCCCTCTTCTCTTTCACTTTTAAGCCAATACTGTGCTTTAAGCAATCAATAGGACTTGTAAGTATAGGATATAAAGTAGAATCAGTCTCAAATTTTTTCCAAGCAATTTTAACTGATCTCCCAGAGTTTGATGTTTTGGCTGCACATAGTGTGATGGTTGAGTTCACAAAAATTTACTCCCCTCCCCGATTTCCCCACTTGTTACTTTCAGCACCATCGTAGATGCTGTAAATGGAAGTTTAGAGTAAAATATAGCAGAGTCTTCAGAGACAGATACTATTTGTGTGAAGTTTTAAAAGGTACTGGTTTAAGTGGATGGAAGAGGTTTTCCCTAAGTAACTCAGCTGAGCTGCGATTTCTTTTCTCTCTTAATAGGGTCAACACTTCTTACCTTGCCCCAAGTGCAGGGCTGAGTGGTTGCACACGCGTCTCACTCGGTGCAGACACCCATGCAGGGTGATCTCTGAGTCTGAACAGGAGTTCTGGGTCTTTCCTAGGGCTACCTCGCTGCTAAAGGGCACTGATGGACACCTGGCCTTTAGGCACCTGGGAAGGATAGATCTACATTTAAATTCTCCTTGCTCACAACATAACAAAGAGACATACTTCAGCCGGTGAAATGTCCTTCATTTTAAATTAGGTTTAGAAAATGCCTTTTATAGCAGTCCCAGTGCTCTCTACAGAGCAAGGGGCTATGGGCATCACAATGAACCCGAGGCAAAGGGGCGGGTGGAAATAGTTCACAAGCTCCCTTTCTATCCTGTTGCATGGGGAAGAGGCCGCCCCAGCTCCCCGTGGTGCTCACAGCTCTGCGCAGTGTCTGTGCAGGATAATGGATCCATCCTGGCTATCTGTTTCTGTGACAGCCAGCTAGTCATTTCAGGGTGATCCCGCCCCATCTGCCCCTCTGTCCACATATCTCTGTCTCCCTTCCCTTCTGCTGTGATATAGAGAAGACAAGGAGAGAAAGCCTCTGGCCTTTAAGTGTTTGCACAGGATGCCTGAGTGGAGTGAGGCAGGGAGATAAGGGGTATTTCAGGCTATTTCTTCTGCTTGTGTGAATAGCACATGATTGATTTCAGAAAAGGAAATTTATTTCCCTGCAGACATATTTTTATCATTTGCTTGAATTCCTTGATGCCTTACTCACCATATGTATAGAAGAGCCAGGCCTCATTGGGGTGGGGGTGGGGGGCCAGAAAGGAATATGGATAACACTTTAAACCTGAAAAAAAGTATATAAAAGGCACTGCCAGATAAAATGCTCTGTGACCTATAAGCTTTGGAACAGGTCAGAAGGATTATACAAAGCCTGACATTTAGAAATGATGAGATCCATTGGCTGCTGCGTTTGCATGGTGGAAGCCAAAATACCTTCCAGATCCCCCCTTCTGGGGGAGACCCCCACTGGAGGCCCTGTTGAATAGCAAGCACTCTAACCTGAGGGGCGAGAGCCAGGCTTAGAGGGTCACTTTGCACCGACATTTACAGGATAACATGACTTTATTTAAAGGGAAATGTTCCATTTACTTAGACTCGTAAATGTGTACTCTTGGAAAGGAAGGCTCGATGGAAGCTAGCGCGCGTGGAAACTGTTTTAGAAAGAATAGTGGGAGTCGAGGGCAGCGGTAGAGGTTGGAGGAGTGGGTAAGGAGACAGGAATTGGAACGCTATGTTTCTTGGATATATATTTTTTTGTTTTGTTTAACGCATAGGTGGATGTCAGGTTGCTGGGTGTTTTGGGGCAGTTCTGAGAGGCACGGCAGTTCAGGCAGTTTTCAGGGCTGTTCAGTTACCTGGTGTAGGGCTAGTGTTTCTGATAACACAGCCAGAGGGATTCAACCACCCTCAACTTTCCTGTGAACAGGGCAGGAGCGCGGGGCAGTTTTCAGGCACAGTGATTTGCATATGTGCACACTGAGGGCAGAAAATCCTTATGACGGGTATGTGAATACCAGGGAGGCTGACATTTTGGGAACACACTTCAAAGCAATGAACCAGAGAGGAAGGCCTGCTTCTGGAAGGATCTGGAGACTGTGCCCCTTTCCAGGTTGCTTTTGCTTTTTCTTCCAAAATTGCCTGCTTCATGGCAGGGCAAAGCCATGCAATTTTGCATATGCTTAGATTTCTCAATTCCTGTGTAAAAAAGCGTAACTGCTTTTATCACATTATATAGAGATTGATTAGAATATCAATGATTGATAGAAAATACCAATTCCAAATCTAGGATGTTTGATACTCAGAAAGACAGTGATGTTAAGCCCAAGTACCTATATTATAGAGTAATAAGCTTTTATTCTGGTGGATTAAGAATATAAGTTTACATAGCCGGGCGTGGTGGTTCATGCCTGTAATCCCAGCATTCAGGAGGCTGAGGCAGGAGGATTGGTGTGAGTTCCACACCAGCCTGGGCTACAAAAGTGAGCTCAAGGGCAGCCTGAACTGCATAGCGAGACCCTGTCTCAAAAAGACAAAAAAAAAAAAAAAAAAAAAAAAAAAAAAAAAAAAAAAAAAAAAAAAAAAAAAAAAAAAAAAAAAATTACAGACAAAAAATTAGAGAAAAAGAAGGGCTACATGCATGGCCAATATTTTGGCCCTAGCCCTTCAAGGTCAGTGAGGACTCAGGACATAAGAGAAACTATGCTGTAATATCCTATAACTCAGTGATTTTCCAAATTTTCTGTTCAAGGAGATTATGGGGTTACAGAGTAAAGGGACTGAAGATATATAGTGTGCCTAAGGAGAGTCACCTAGAGAAAAAATATTTCCTCAGGCTTTCACAAAGAGCAAACTGTTCAAACAATGGTCGTGACTCATCCAGATGTCTGACTCTGACAACAGTTCTACAGAACACTGTACATGGTTCCAAAGTAAATCCTGAGGGATTTAATTGACCTTAGGAGATACAAAGGTCATGTTTTTCTATATCGGTCTTGCTTTAACTTGCCCTTAACCACCCAGCAGAAAAGTTTAAACACAAGGCATAAAACATAAAGCTGGATTAGAATGCTAAGCTGTAGAAGGCTTAAATCAACAGTTTCCAACATTGCTAGTTTTACCAATAACCCACTGCAATTATCAAACATTAGATTATGTATATAACTTTCTCTTAGTTCCATGAGAAAAATTTTTTTTGTACCAATAATGATTAGAAAAATTGTAACATGTACACCTTGTGCCCCATATAACTAGTAGGAGGACAACAATATGCATTGTATCAAATATTGGAAATGTACTACTAACATATTTTGAAACTGTCACATTGTTATTTCTTACTAAAAGTAATAAAAAAAAAAACCCTGAAAAAACAAACAACTAAAACAAAACAAAACAAAACAAAACAAAACAAAACAAAATTGCCTGTTTCTTGGCTGTGCTTGGAATAAAATATCTGGGACTTGCCCAAAGCTCTTGTCCTGTAGACTGGAGCATCCTGGAGCTTGGGATTTGTCTCTGGAGCTGTAGAGCCAGGATGTAAACAGAGAAAAGGAATCAACTTAATCAGGTAATCGAGAAATTAATTGTCAATCAGTAAATGCAACATTGTGGAGTGAAGAGGGTGCTTCTTTCTCTTTTTAATGTGTTCAGTACAGGACCTACAGGATCTCACTACACAGACTGGACTTGTAGTCATCTGCCTGTTTTCAACTTCCCTAGTGCTGGAGTGATAAGAGCACACCACCACACCCAGCCTCAGTCACTGTCTCAGTGCACCCCAGGGGCAGGGCGGGCATAGCACGCCAGGTCCCTGTGTCTACCTAAGCGGGCGCTTTAGCCCATTTTAATAGGCTATCTGCCTGTCCTGGGTACTTGCGTTTTTATTTTAGTTTACTAGTATGTGTGTGTAGAGCACAATGCTTGCATTCCTTGTGTGGCTTTAGAACATATACAACATACCTTTCAATTAAAGGGAGGGGTCATTAAAATTTTTTTGGAGGGTATAATGTATAAAGTTCACTTTAATATGCCATTTGACCTGACTCTGGCTTTATTTGAAAGGAATTGAGTGTGAAACCTTGATTTTCTCTGAAATTCATATATGTATGTATATCCACTTATTTATTTATAGCTTCAATTCACTTCTTTATCTCTTTAGCTATATTTAGCATATTTTTCCAGTTTCTCTCAGGTTGTTCTTCTGCCTCAGGTCCTACAGATCTGGGGGCTGTTCCTTTGTATTAGTTACTTTTCCTTTTTTCTGGGACAAAGTACCCAACACCCATGAGTTAAAGGGAGGGGTTATTTGCAGAGATTTAAGTCCACAGTCAGTAGGCTCCAAGGCAGAGAGGCGTGGCAGAGGGCATCACAGAGGAGAAACAGTCCACAGCAGGGCACACGGAAGGCAGCAGCAAGCAGCAAGAGGAAGCTTGCCCTTCCCTTTTGTCCCATCCAGGCTATACCATTTTGGGTGGTGCTCTTCACACCCAATCCATCCAAACACAATCAGAATATAATTTAAACCAGTGTATTAATTTAGTACCACACACCCTTACTCTTAGTCTCACAGGTGCTAGCACCAGGCAGCTCTGAAAAGCCCCACCCTACATGCATGTGGCTTTGGAGGGACAGCCTAACATACGTGGGTGTGTTAGGTACAGCCTAACACTCTTGCAGCAGAATGATGCCTTGGCCTCTCGAGTTCTGTCCTATGCACCCTTCTTTGCTGGTTTACTCTATCATCTCCCCTTGCGACACACTGTAGCTCTAAGTATAAAGCTATTCTGAGTGCTATGCATCTTTCTAGTGAATCACCCACGTACAGGGTGGTTTTGGCAGCCCAAGACACAAGAAGGTACACATTTCCAGTTCTGGAGTATACAGAGTTCTTCCTATATTATAATCTCAGCATTTGCTCAGAAAGGTCATCTTTACCCAATCCATTTGTTGAACCGTCTGCTCATTGCCTTGTCATATTTACATCTTTATTTCTGATATAAACCATCTTGTGTCAGAGACGGGACCACATACAAAACCATGGCTCCACAAGATTATAATGGGGCTGAAAAATTCTTATTGCGTAGTGACACTGTGGGTACTGCCCAATCAAAATGCAGTGTGTTTCCCACATGTATGGGTGGTATCAGGTACAGAAACCAACTTTGCTGCCAGCCATGTAAATGTAGAGTATGTAGAAGCAGTACAAAATCCTTCATGATAACAATGAGTGGCTGTAGTACTGGTTCATGCATTTACTGTGCTATTCTTTTATCATTATTTTAGACTGCAATCCTTCCACTTCTGTATGAAAAAGAATTTACTGCTAAACAACGTGCTGTGTCACATCAGCAACAGCCAGAGACATCTTGTGTTTGCTACCAGCCTGTAATACCAGCACTTGGGAGGCTGAGGCAGGAGGACTGGTGAGAGTTCGAGACCAGCCTGGGCTACAAAAGTGAGCTCAAGCCCAGCCTCAACTGCATAGCGAGACCCTGTCTCAAAAAAAGACAAAAAAAAAAAAAAAAAAAAAAAAAAAAAAAAAAAAAAAAAAAAAAAAAAAAAAAAAAAAAAAAAAAAAAAAAAAAAAAAAAAAAAAAAAAAAAGGAGTGCCTAGCACAAGATCAGGCGTGGGAGTAAGTAGTCACTGAGCTCAAAGGCCCACAGAACTGATAAGATTTCTTTTTGACCCTCCTATTCCCCATGCATGTTTCTGTCCAAATGGAACAATATGTATTCCTCAAAATTGTGTACCTGCTAAATATTTATAATAAAGAAAGCAGTGTTCCATCTCTTCTGATTCCTTTGAAGATAACCCTGGCCTCTTAGCTTTCTTTTCTACGAATGAAAGAATATCACCCCCTTGCAGTCTTATGGTTCAACTGGGTCGGTGATTCTGCCCACCATTCTGAGACCTCTCTGTTGTTTCCTGCCTTACAATGAGAGCAATGCTGACATTTAGACACTGCAGTAGAGAGCTGACTAGAGCTGAGTATAGCAAGAGGATTTAGGGATCAGCCTTGGTCTAGAAGCATGTGGTAGAAACCAACAATTTTAGGACAGCTTAGGCAAAATAGGTAACTGAAGGATTGGTTATAAGAACATTATAGAAATTTATAGACTCAAAGGTAGATTGTTGGCAGTTTGATAAGCTTCTTCTGTAAGACAGATATTTTTGTGAGTAACTTCAAGTCTCCTCATTTCCAACTCTCAAGAGTTTAGGACACATTTCTACTAAAACTAATTTAGGCAATTTTCATGGAGGCCTCTTTCTGAGCTCCTGTGGGTTGTCTGCACTGGACTCAGTCATGCTAGGTCTGGGTGTGGCCAGGAATGGATCACAACACATGCCTTCCCTTGAACAGTGCCCATAATTATAAGAGGGACAGGAAATACAGTAGGAAGCAAGCAAAGAGAGCCAGGCACTGCAGTTTGATACCACAGTAGGTGTAATATTCCTAATTCCTTAAAGCAAGGTCATAATGGGTATTCTTCACTGTACTATGTTGCTGACTTAGAGATCTGTACTGCGCAGTAAGTAATCGCTATAGAAGTTATGATCTGGTCTAGCCACGGTTCTCCATGTTATTGTCTAATTTTGCTTGTAGTCTCTATTAAATTGCATTGCCTTTTGTTAAAAGGGTTTCTTTTAACCCATCAAACTCCCTTTTAAAGAAACAAAAAGAGTCATGGTGGGAATAGCAAGGTGGAGAATTGGTCATTCAGCGCTGCTCCCAAATTCTACATGTTTGGGCTGAGTGCATTCCTACCACTGTCACCTGATGGCCTACGTGGGAGAGAGCTGCCTACCATTTTTCACAAGGACATTTGTGGGTGGGAGATACCAGTAACACTCTGTTTGCTCATCATGCCATTTGGTTTATCTGGGGACAGAGGGAGTGAGACAGGAGCTTTGACAGGGAGTGATAACTCAGCCACTAAGATTCACATACCACTGAATGAGAATAAAACTCTTAGCCAAACAGATCTTCTAAATACTGTCGAAATGCAGGAGTAAACCATGTGGACAGAAATAAGGCTCCCGTCCAAGCATTACAGGAGCGTTGCCACACTTCAGCAAACTCAAAACACAGGCCTATGTATGTATATATCCTTTCCCGTTATTACTGGCAACGGGAGAGCTAATGGTATATGTGCGACGTCACACAGACTCAAGTGCTGACAGCTTATTTTCATAGGACAGCCTTGAGAAGTCCAGCAGAGGTAAAACAGAGGAGAGGAAAGTCATAAAGAAGGTAAGGGCATGGAATCGAGTGCTTGATAGTTGCCCTCAACTGGCTTTTTACATTTCACTTTTCTATTTCCAATGATAAGCTTTTCTGATAAAATGAGAAGTCAAAACAAGGTTAGATACAAGTGCTGAAGAAGAGACTACAGTTTTTGGGGTGGGCTGGAGTTGAAAGATGTGGGAAATATGGGATTAAAGAATACGGTGGTGATCTTTTGGAAATGGAAGAATCTGTGCTTTCTGGTAGGTTACCTCTTTCAGATCTGCTTACCTCTTCATGATGAGAGCAGCAATAAAGCAGCACTGCTGACGTCTTAAAGCTTGACCTCCCAGATTTTTCCATCAAGGCGACTTTAGTGAACTGACTTAGGAATATCCTTGACTCTTAACAAAATAGCAACCCATGTTGGGCTCACACAGAAGCTCATTGTTGTGGGAAGAACCCTGAACTTGGAGTCCAAAATCTGAGTGAAGTCCTTGTTCTCTTTATTACTGATTATATGAATGGAAATTTGGGATACTTTGCATAAGGTAGGCCATAAAATACAGACATAATAGCCTCTTTGACAAGCTTACTAAGAGAACTTGCGATAGCACTACACAGGAAATTAATCTGTAAGTTGTCTAATGCTTTACAAACACAGGTGGGTGTTAACATTATTTATGGCCTGCTGTTACCTCATTGTCTGACCTCTGATAAGATCACACTGTTAGCAGTAACTCAACCTGAAACTGCCTCAGGGTCTTTTGGCTTTTCTTTTTCAGGGTCATTTTTCTGCACTGTAGCTAAGATGGTCTAGAAAACCAAGCGCGAGCCTTTTAGAATATGAAAATGGGTACATTTCCTGAGAAGAATGAGGTAGGAGGTTGTTACTTCCTATATGTTGGAACAAAATTTGATGATTTATTCCAGTGTTTCTTAACCAGAGATGATTTTGACCTCCCCCCCTCACCTCCAAGGCACATTTGGCAGTGTTGTCGATATTTCTGATCAGCCCAACAATAAAGATCTTGCTGAACACTCTACAGTGCATATGAGATGCTCCCACCGCAGAGTTCCAGTCTCAGGCACCACCAGTGCTGAACTTGAGAAATGCTGCTTTCTTCCATCTTGCCAGGTTTTCCAGTAGGTTTTTCCCATTACAAAGCTTCTAGAAGGGAGTTTGCAACCACATCCTCACTAGATTCCTGGTTTTTCCATTATATTTGATTATATTATGGTCACCACCAGGGTGTAAGTCTCATCATGCTAGCTAACTTAGGCTCTGAGAAATTCCCTCTCCAAAACAGACCTAAAAGTCAAAGCAGTTACATAAAACGTTAAGTCTTATGTTTGATTCTGGTTTTAAAATTCCATAAAATATACTATTAGTTCAGCTGATAAAGTTTGTGTATAAGTTAGATACGGCAATAGTGGCATATGCAACAATGGTAAGTAGCCTTTATTGTACTGTAGTTGAATAAGAGAATATCCCTGTTGTTAGAAATACACTCTGAAGAACTGCTGAGCAAACAGGGATGAGAGATACAGCTCATTCTGAATAGGCTCTGTAACGTAGTGATAGTATCTCCATAAAATATGAGTTTGAATCCCGTTTGTATGTAATAACCAGGTGAACTTGGGGAAACCCAGCAACTGTTCTCTTCTCGGTTTCCTTGTTTGTGAAATAGAATGTTAACCGTTCCTTATTCCTGAGGTTATTTTAGTGGATAATAAAAATTAAGTGCGATACATTCCATAGCTCTAGACACTGAGCTGATTTTCACTGAATATTTGTCAGGTACGTAATTTATGACTGCTATAGATCTGTATTCTATGGCTACTTGTAATAAAAAGTGTCCATCTGGGGTGCTCTTGTTAACAGTGCTAAGATGCATCTTTATTATACAGTGTGCACACACATAAGATGACAAATAACCATCACAATTCTAACATAAAGTTTCAAGAATATTTGGAAGATGTAATTACTCCCATTGACATTCAGAGAAAGAACATCCTACAGGGAATATAGAACTCACCCAAGGTCCGTCATATGCTTTTGAAGTAGAAGAATGAGGTTCAAAGTTGGCTCAGAGCGCTTTTGCTTCCTAGGCTGGCAGTGGCTGTGCTGTTCTTGAACTGATTATTATTATTTATAGTTTTAACCTTTCTTACCTATTATGTGTAGGGAATACTGTCACTGTACTGCCTGCTGAGCAAAGTGCCTCTTTTGTGCTTAGAGCAGCATCCTTTATTGTGTGATCTTGTGGTTTCAGGGTGTCCATCTTTTTTTCAGTTCTATAGAATTGTATGGATTATCTTCTATGGGTTAATTAAATATTACTGAGATTATGTGGAATGAAGACAGAGCTCAGTAATTTTTAATGGTATCCAGGAGCTTTATGACTTTGTAGATTGAAATGAGATCTGGGCAGCACTGTGCAGGAAAAGTTCTGTGTGCGCATTCCCTCCCCACACATGTGAGTGTTAGTCTCTGTCTCTCTATCTCTGTCTCTGTCTCTCGGTCCCACTGTCTCTGTCTCTCACGCCCCCCCATCCCCCTCCTTCCCTCTCCTTTTCCTTCCTTCTCCCCTGTCCCCTTCTCCTTCTGGCCTCCCCTTCCCCTTCCTTTGCTGCTCCCCTCCCTCTCCCCTCCCCTCCTCTGCACCCTCTCTCCTTTCCCCCCTCCCTTTCCCTTTCCCTTTCTCCTTTTCCGGTTTTCTGTCCCCTCCAACCCTCTCTCTTTCCCTCTATTTATTTCTCTTTATACCAGAGGGTAAACTGAGGTCCTTTCCACTGTGCTACTATCTCCAGCCTTTTTTACTTTTCAATATTTAACAGCATCTCTGTATTTTATTTTGTTGTCAGCACATGCTTGGAGTACTAAATGCCCATATTCCTGTGGGGAGCTGGCATGTGTGCATAGCACACTTCAATTCTTTCCTCATCTGTTTTCCTTCCTCTCCTTCCATGTTTTCGTGCTTTCTGGACTGAGAACTATCTATCGCCTTACTTTTATATTTTGCTCTTTATATTTTAGAGTTCTCACATAAGAGAATCTGTATAATAGAATCTATATGATATTTAAACGCTTTGTCTGACTTAATTGCCTTAACATTATGATCTCAAGACACATTCCTGTTTCTACAAGTGACTCAAGCTTACCCTGCTTTATGGCAGAATGGTACTCCATTGCATGGAAGCAGTCCATCGCCTTTATCCTTTTATCAAAAGCATGGGACGGACCTTGGGTGAGTTCTACATTCCCTGTAGGATGCTCTTTCTCTGTATGTCAATGGGAGTAATTACATCTTCCAAATATTCCTGAAAATTTATGTCTGAATCATGGTGGTTATTTATCATCTTGTGTGCTCAGTTCCTTTCCCCTTTATAGAACAAATCTTCCCTTTTCACCTCCCATGAGGTTCCTTCCTTGTTTGTCTCTTCAACAGATTCACTGGTCCTCATTTTTAGGTTAGGAAGGAGAACATCTTCTCACAAACCAATCATGTGCGTGCACACTCTGTAATAAAGATGCATCCTATCTTTTTATGATTTTTTATTTTTATTTATTTTGTTTGATACAGAGTGTTGCTATGCAGCGTGGACTCATAGTGATCATCCTGCCTCACCCTCCCTGGTGCTGGGATTACAGTTGTGAGACTCTATGCCCAGTTGCAGGTCAGCACTGCACATCCAGGATTTGGGAACGGCATGGCAGAGCTGCTGCAGCTCGAACTCAGGACCTTGCACTTGCCAGGCGGGTGCTTAGGTCACCAAGCTATCTCCCCAGCCCTGTCCATTCATCTCTTGATGGACCTAAGTGGTGCTGAGACAACTGCCTACCCACAGAGTGAAGACTGAACTAGACCTTTACCTCTCACCTTATACAAAAGTAACATTAAAAATGATCAAAGATGGGGCCCGGTGGGATGGCTCAGTGGTCTAAAGCGCCTGCTTGGGAAAGCTTGGGTGGCTTCAGGGACCGTGGTTCGATCCCTGGCACCACATGCTGTGCCAGCCCTGCCCTCGGGGCAGGCTGAGCCGGCCATAAAAATGAGTGAATAAACAAAGGTTCTGAAACAAGAAAATAAATAAATAATTAATTAATTAAAAGAAACGCGTTCAAAGAATTAAACGTTAAAACAGAAACAATATGGTGGAAGAACAACATAGGTTAAACTCTTTAAGTTAAAGCCTGTTTGAACAGAGACCTGCTTGCACAGAAAACAGTACCAAAGGTCAACACGGGGGAACATTAGAACGCATCCACACTGTGAAGGAAAAGACCAACGGCGGGAAAGAAAACCTACAGTATAGGAAGAATGTTTCATCAACTATTCCTCAGATAGAGGCCCACTATCTACCACGTATAGAGTGCTAAAATAAACAGACTCCCCCAAATAAAAGACTCAATCAAAAAATGGGCTATCCCCATGAATAGACATTCATACACGGAGAAATGCTCAGCATCACTGGCCTTTTGAGAAATGCACATGGAATGGGATCTCGCTAATTGCTCAGGCAGACCCTTGTCTCACACTCCCAAGGGCTGACATTCCAGGTGTTGGCACCATGTCCAGCTGTGTTATTCTTTCTATATGTCATATAACATGCATTCTGACGAAGAATAACCTAGTTAGACTAGTTCCCCTCTTTTTAGTTAGGTTGGGCTTTTGCTTGGGTCCTGGAAGTATTCTACCTCCCCCTGCATTTGCCACGACTGAGGGAATGCTCCCAGCACTGAACAAGTAGAAGCCAGGATGCTGCTAAGATTCCTAGAGTGCACAAGGTCCCTCCTTTCTGTCACATGCCTCATGCCACCCCTGCGGGAAAAGATGATCTGGCCTCAGGTGTCGGGTCATACTGAGGTTGAGGAATCCTGACAGCCATTCCTATAACTCAGACATGGACCGTAACATCACATTTTAATCTCAGCCATCACCTGAGTCTCCCCAGATATAGCTAGTACAGAATCTGAAATGCTCTCCATCTTCGAATGACGAAGTTTAGGTTGTTTTAGTTCCTCCTCACACCTCGGAGAGACAGAGGACATGCCTGTTTTACTGATGAGGCATCTTCAGCTTGGAGAGGTTAAGTAACTGTCAGAAAAAGTCTGCACTTTTCCTCTTTCATGAAGTGTAGCAAAGAGGTTATTGAGTTTTTGTTGAAAGGCTTACTCTGGGCAGTGGGGTGTCAGTGCTAGCATTTTTGGAGGAAATCCAAGTCCTCCCTCTATAGAGCTGTCAAGTCATGACTCGTCCTTAGAGGTGGGCCAAAAGTTCCCCTATAGTTTTTCAATTATGTGAGAACAACAGTTAAGGAGTTATTGATCTCTAGGGTGCATGCTGGCACAAAGATGTAAGCATTAGCCAAGAAACAGGACAACTGGCGTCATAGGTATTTTTCTTACTTCTGTGAGGCTTTATACAAATCTGCTTTTGAATTTCTCTTCTTTACAACTTTGTCCTTAGCAGGCTTCATGATCTCCTCCCTTTCTGGTCTCCTGGGTGCATAGATAACTCATTGGCCCACTGTACTTATGCTTACTTCTGTATTGCCTTGTAAGGGCTTTTGCAGTTTCAGTTATGCTTAGCTTGTATTTACAAACTGACTGTAAGCTTCTTTGTGAGATGATCGTAAATTCTGTCAACCGCAGATACGCTGTCATGACAAGGTTCATCCTCTGGGCATTGAATTCTTTCACTTGCTGCGTTTCAAAATCATACATTAAGTATTCCAAACATATAGAAACAAAGCAAGTAAGTACAAGAGGATAAGTTTACATGGGATAATAAAGGGGTGGCATGTGACACATCTTGGCACCCAGGAATACGTGTTCAATGAGTATCAGGGATTACTGTTAATATCCTTGCCGACATGCAGAGAAGTGTTATGCAAGTTGCAGGTGTTCTATAGATGTTTATTGTGTGACTTAAGGTTTCTATGCTAGGACTCAAGATACGTGCAAATTATGTGTTATGGATGTTTCATCTACCAACAGAGTTGCTTCTGAGAATATCTCACTGACAAATGCTTTTTTTCCAAGTGATGTAAGCTATTGAGTCGGTATGTTGAGGAAGAATCAGACTCAGGCATACTTCCTAGCTCTCGGGGTGCATAGCATTGAATTTTGTTGAAAATCTGTCAGCTGCTCATTACCCAGTGCAGGTTCCACTTTGGACTCAGGAGAGCAAGATTCATACTGTATCTTCTGAGAGAATACAAGAGTAATAAGAATAGCTTTAGGTACATGTGGAAGAGGGTCAGAGGAACCCAGCGCGCATGTCTGAAATGTCAGAACCCTTAGTAAAAGAAGCAAATTACTATATTAGGGAGGAAAATGCTTTTAGGCATACACGCATTCAAAATGTAATTATCCTGGCCCCGGCAGGAGGGCTCAGTGGTCTAAAGCGCCTGCTTAGGAAGGCTTGGGCAGCTGCAGGGACGGCGGTTCAATCCCTGGCACCACATGCTGCACCAGCCCTCAGGGCAGGCTGAGCCGGCTATAAAAATAAATGAATAAACAAACAAAAGTTCGGAAACAAGAAAAAAAAAATTCTAAAAAAAAAAAAATGTAATTATCCTGGGCTTATCCTGAAAGCAGAGAACTGAGGGAGGGCCAAGCATTGCTTCTACATCTCTCTGACTGATGGCTTCTGGTCTTAGCACCTCCATTCTGACCTATGCAGGTCTTACTTTTGCAAGAAGAACAGGAATTTCCAAGTTGGCTCATTGTCATCAAAGCCCTGCTGGCATGCCCTGTACAATGGAGAAGACAAGCAATGGTCTAACTACTGAGTGGACGTTCAACTCAAAAGGCTGTGCTCTGTGAAAATCCGGTGAGTCCAGAATCTCTATTATTGGAGTTGAACTATTTACATGGTTTTAGACTTATGCTTCTAGTCTTATTTCATTCAAATATGCCCCACGTGAAAGTCTTCCATTCTAAACATTGCTTTCCTGCAGTGTTTAATCCCATCTCTTGAAGGACTCCACACAACTTTCCTTGCCAGAGGCTGGATTCTTTTCTCTACCATTCAGTGAATTCATCTGTGGTTCTTGTGTTGTGGTACCTAACACTTAAGTAGTCCTTATCCACTTCTTGTTGAGTAAAGGAATGGAAGGCTTCAATTTCTTAGTATTTGCAATTCCAGCTTAACATCCAGACTGATGCTAAGGTTTTCCTCTGCATTTTTGCACTTGTACCATTCACTGAGGATGTCACACTGCTCAGCTTTGGTTACTGCAGTCAACTCCTAACTGGTCTTCCTGTCATTGCTACCTACCGCCTTTCATCTCTGCTTCTCCTGCCCTTTCTTACTAATCATTCATCTGAAATGTACTCCTGCCTCTCTTTTGTTCGAGGATTCCACTGACCACTCACTACCTGCAGGGTGATGGCATTCATACACCATCCGGTTGTTCCACAAGACTGAGTGGAACTCAAATCCCTCTTCCCCAGGCCATCCTTCCTGCCTCAGGAGTCTCTGTTCTGTCTTCTTATTTCCCATTAGGAGCACCATCTCGAGTCGTTTCACACTTCTCAACTTCTGTGAATATCTCTGCTGATTTAACATTGTCCTCTTCATCTACATCTAGTAGATTTCTACTGTCACATAAAACCTGGATGAAATGCTGTGCCTGTCCTGAATCAGTTACTATATATTCACTCCTTTGTTATTCTTTGAACATTGATCATGTTTGTTAATATCATAAGTTTGTTAAAATTTCTGTGTAAGAACTTATTTTTTTTTTACTTGATATTAAATTTTTATATGGCTCCTTTATCTGGCCAATCAATTTTGGACAAATTATCTAATAACCTCCCTGTGGTTTAGTTTTCTCATCTGCAATATGATATAACAACAGTGAATGCATCCTGCATGTATTGTCACCTATATTTTGCCTAGGAAGTGGCTGCTCAGCATGCTTATATCAATTTGTAATTATTTTTATTATTTGACCCTCCAGTGACTCAGTGAGGTATTATTACACTTATTGTATGATTGCAGATACTGGAACCAAGAGAAATTCAAAGCCTTGATCAAAGAATCATCACAACAAGTAGAAGAGCCCACGTTTGAAACTGAGCCCCTGAGACTTTGGAAACCTACGTTCCCATCATCCTACATGGCTGTCTCTGCACAGCTAGTGATGCTAAGTTAGAGTAGAGTGGTTCTTTGAATACCTGGTACTCTTATTGGAACCGATTTTGGGGGGAGACTTACTTACTGTATCTACAATATTCCAATATGCAGAAAGTATACAAAGAGTCAATGTGTAAATAAACATGACTAATATGTAATTTAGCACTGGAATTGCCAACACAGATCAGAAGCTCATTCTTATTATAAGGTAGTGAGGTTTATTTATTTTTCTTAGCCTCCACTATGTTCATCTGTATTAGTCAGTTTTTAATTGCTATCATAAAATACCTTAGGCTGAATTCATTATAAAGAAAAGTGGTTTATCTAACTCATAGTTCTGGAGATTCTAAAACACAATGCCTGCTTTTGCTCAGCCTTAAAGAAAGACTCATGGTAAATGCCATCACAGTGGATCCAAGTCCATCCAAGATGGGGAGATCACGTGGTGAGACAGGGAGCCAAAGTATGGCTGGGCTCCTAGGAGGATTCTGTTACTCCCTTCTGGGGCCACTGAAACCTAACAACCTCTCACTAGACTCCACACTTAAAGTTCTGAAACCTTTTAATATTGCCACACTGGGGCCAGTCAGATAGCTCAGCGGATTAAAGCACTTGCCTAGGTAGAAGCAGGGGCCAGGGTTAGATCCTCAGCCTGCCTTGCCAGCTCTGCTCCTGGGGCGAGCTGAGACAGGGATTGAGACTGGGCATGGTGGTACACACCTTTAATCCCAGCACTTGGGAGGCTGAAACAAATGGATCACTACAATTCTGATCTGTGTGGTGAGACCCTGTAGACCTTGTACTAAGTATGTTAAAAAAAAAATATTGTCACACTGAAGTCTAAGCCTTCAACATAGAATCCCTTGGGGAACATGCTCAAACCACATCGAAACCATGGATGGAGTGAGATTTAGACCACAAAGGAATTGCACAAGCAGGTGAAGGTATGAAGGATCCTGTTCCATTGCTTCCTGGAGGATGTTTCATATACAGGTAATGAGACATGATAGGTACACCTGTAGTTGCAGTCATCTGTGTAACTTTTCGTGCCTAACTCTTGAGTGCAAGAAAAGTCAAATTCTTTTATTTCTCCAAATCAATATTATATAACTCTTGGCCCCTTGTCACCTGGATGCTGATAAATTCAGTCTCAGTCATTGCTAGGATTTCTTTTCCTTCTCTGTGCTATGGAAAGTAATCACAGGTTTATGAGGTGTCAAGAACAAGGGGAACCCTGGATCTTTTGTTTTCTTGTTCCTCTAGTTTTGGTTACGGTTGTTAAGGTCGCCTCAGAGCTACACTGCTATCTGCACACTTACACGAGGAGACGCCTGCTTTTTCCCTTTTGTGACAACTTCTGCGAGCATTCCCGCAGTGCTATGTCACTGTCCTGAGCATCCTCACTCCCATCCCTCCTGTTAAGTGTTCCACCACAATTCTGTTGGTTTCCTTTCCCATCAGAGCCTCACCTTTCTCATTTCCCACCTAGCTGGTCCAGAATCTCTCCACACACTCCCCTCTAGCGGGTTTTAGAAACTGACTAGGGGCTCTATTTTTTCAGTGTGGTAGCAACAAGAAATGCCAGGGCTGGTTAGTGTTTTTCTTTGTAACAGCTCTATTTATACAGGTGTTGGTGTTCTGTGGGCAAAGCATGTAGTCCCAAGTATCAAAGGCAGGGTAGGAAAATGGGAGCAGTAGAAGATTTTAAGGAATCTTCTTGCATCTTCCTGTTTCTTCAAGTCTTCATCACCTTCTCAGTTTCTTATTCTCACACGATCCTCTTCCCTGCTTTTCAGACCCAAGGTGTGAGCTTTCTTAGAATTTTTTGACGTGCCAGGCCTGAATTCTATTTCCCCTTCTTCAAAGGGCTTATTGAAAAGAATAAATCATTTTTGGTCTGCATGTTACCTTTGAGTTTTCCTTTGAAATCCCACATGTAATTTTTCAGACTTCACCTGTGCAAAGGCAGCCCCTGGCAGTTCTTATTTGGCAGCCTCCTTGCAGTTACTTCTGTATTGGAATGCAGCAAATAATTTAATTTTATCTCTTTCTGTACGTTGCTTTTAAGTTTCCTACCAGAGGCACATGTTGCTCTAGGTGAGTTTTGCAGGGCTTAGCAGTCCTGGTCATTTCTCTTTTTATGGACCTCAGACAGTAAGAGGTATCAGCACACTGGTTAATATTTACTGCTTAAATCATGGGGCTCTGGCTGTACTTGTTTGTCCCAATTCTTCCTATTGTCTCCCTTATAAAGATGATGCATGACATTAATGAGAGGCTTTCCCTACGTCAGTGGGAGTGCTTTTACTTTTCAACAATGTTTCACATTTGAAGAAAATTTGTTTCACTGTATTTCTGCCTGCTATGCATCTACTATAAAATTTATTTTCTTCAGAAACACTTCAAAGAAAAACATACTTTACCAAGAGAAGTCTTGGAGAGGATGGAGAAGGGAACCACCTGACTCCCTGTAACGGTCTTCTCAGGTATCCAAGTTCTTTCTCCAAATTCTTGTCGACTCTAGGCTCAGCTCACAGTCCAACATGAAATCCTTATTAAGGGCCAAGATTCCAAGGTTGCCGGGGTTAGCTGCTTTGGTGCTTGAAGGATGCTAACTCCACCGATAATGGCATCTCACCTAATGAGACTGTCAGTGGGAGGGCAGAGCCCGTGTGCGTGGGCCGGGTAACAAGAGTGTGGGCTGAGGCCTCCTGCGTTGCTCCCTGTGAGCCATCCCTCAGGGCTAATCATGTTTGCCGAACATGTGTGAAGTGCCAGACAGTATAACACACACTGATTCTTTTAAACGAAGTCATACTGTTTAGTGCTTAGGCTGGGCCATGACATGGAAACACTCAGAGAATAGATTTGCTAGTGTTGCTTTTGTTGTTTTTATGACTGTATTGAAAAATCGGGTTTGCCCTCTTTCTTTGGCTGATGAGAAACCTGCCATCCATGAAGGTTAAAACCTTGCTACACTGAAAAGAAAGATAAGAACATGTCAGAAGGACACATATGCAAATCTGAAACAATTTCTAATTATCAAAGGTAGGTGCTGACAGCATTAACAGTGTAGTATTGAATTTAATCTAAAGTGTAAAATTAATATACTTGAGTTATATTGTTGGGAAGAAGTGATGATTAAATAAATGGGAGGAAGAGACAAATTTGTGCAGAAGAATTCCAAATATTTAGTGCGATTGTCTTCCCCATAGGAAGCGCAGCTGAATCTTTCTGTAGTAGTCAGGTTTTTGTTGCTACAATGTAATAGCTGAGGCAAGTAATTTAATACAGAGAAGTAGTTTACACAGCTCATGGTTTCGAAGGTTTGAGTCCACAGTCGGGCTTGGACTTTGGGGAGGGAGCCAGGTTATGTTAGAGCGAGTATTATTTCTAGCTAACAGCAGAGGAAAGGTGAGGTCGCACACCTCCTCTGAAGGGCAGATTTCCAGGGACTTACGACCTGCCTCAAAAACTTCCCAGCCTTCAATAATATCCTCATGGGCACCATTTTTAAACTATGAAGCGTTCTATCCTCCATCTAGTAATGTGGGGTGTATTTGATGAGCAGTTCTCGGAGTATGGAAATTAGAGAGAGAAAAAAAATCCTACAGTGGAAAAACCTGGCAAACATATTCTTGGCCAGGGAATTAGGGTTTCATTGTTATCACTGAAAAATCCCGTTGGTATCATGCATCGTCAGGATGCTGTCATGATAGTGGCCTTTGGCTCTGGGCTATACCTAAAAACCCACACTGCTAGTTCAGCTAGGAGAAAAACATACAAGCTCAGATTAGAAAGAATTCTGAAAATGATCAGTGCTTCTCAAAACTGTGAAGGTTACCAAAAGCAAGGAAAATGGCAAGGGGAGGTGATAACACAAAGAGGTTATTTAGAAGACGTTAAGTGCCTGAGATAATATTACAATGCATTGGTCCCAACTCAGGGAAGGTTAAGCACCAAAAGTGAAGTCTCATGTAGGTTATGGGATTTTGGCGATGATGTGTTAAATCCACCAATTAAAACAATTGTAGCACTCCGGTGGGGACATTGATAATGGTAGCTATGGGAAAGGAATTGTGTGTGGAGTATATGTGAACTCTGTGGACTATCTTTGTAATGTTCCATAAGCCTAATGCTACTCTAAAAAATGAATAAAAACATTCTGAAGATTACCAAAATCCAGATCTGTCTTCTTTGTATCTATTGCCCCAATTTTTTCCTAGTGTATAAACTTTTATATCAGAAATTCAAGTTTTAAAAATGTATTTAAGCCGGGCGTGGTGGCACATGTCCATAATCCCAGCACTCGGGAGGCTGAGGCATATTGGTGCGAGTTCGAGACCAGCCTGGGCTACAAAAGTGAGCTCAAGGCCAGCCTGACCTGCATAGCGAGACCCTGTCTCAAAAATACAAAAAAAAAAAAAAAAAAATGTATTTAGGTGTTCACCTATAGTTTTTCAAAAGACAAAAGCCTGGCTCTCATAGAAGCATAACAGAAATGATTGGAAAATATCGCTGAGTTCCTTTAAAATAAGTGAGGAAACCAAAGGAGAGAAATAAATAAGAGGTTGTAAATCTAGGAACGTGTAAGACTGGAGACAAGTCAGGCTCAGATTGCGGGGTTAGAGAAAACACTAATTAACAGGGCAATAAACAGAGCCACTGAGGGCTTCTTTCAAACAGCCAGATATCATTTGCATTTTCATTTGCAAAAATCTACAAATGAATCTCTGCCCCTACAGAGATGTAAAATAACCTAGTCAATAGAAAGTCAAGCTCAGGATCGCTCAAAACAAAACCCAATAATCTCTTTTGTTTATTTTACTGTTTGGAACATTTTTGTTATGAGTCTTTCTTCTTCTCTCCTTAATCATAAATAATCTTCGAGGATTATTTTCAGTCTGAAAAAGAGGCTGTTCTCCTTATGCTTGGCCTGATTCTTTACAGAGACACAGCAAAAGCGTTAATTAGCTGGCCATTCAGAGCTCTTTGGGTTGGTTGTGGTAAACTGGACACTTACAGTAGTGAGATCTACTGATGTCTGAAAATTAACTCTGATTGGAAATTTTTGAAGTGCATCTCAAATTGGATGTCAAAAGTCAAGAAAAGTCAAGCGGAAGATAGTCCAGCATGTCTGACCTGCTGTTACAGTAAATCTGGGTGAATTTCTCTCTGAGATTTCCTAAATTTGCTAAGAGCCCTCCAGACAGTTGCGTGAGAATGACATCTCTCTCTTTCAGTGGGGCTAAATTTCTGAGCCAGTTTTAGGGGGAGAATGTCACCCATTGGCATATATGACCCTGTCTTTATTGCTCAGTACAGATGTGTGTGTCATGCCTGATCTTCAAGTTTTCTAAGGTATGGCACTCTAGGGAAGGCCTTGTTTCAGAATCTGTCTGTCCAATTGTATCTTGTTAAAAAGCAAGATAGATTCATATATTGAACTTGCTCGAGTAATTGTATTGTCATGAAAAACAAAGACACAGTGAAAAGTCTTGGTTGCTGAATTTTGAGGAACCCTAAGAATCAGCTACCACTCAAAGCTGTTTCACTTTAGAGGACAAAAGCAGAGCCTGTTAAGTTGAAGGTCAGAGACAGTTTTATGGAAGAAAAGAGAGAGCTTCTTCATAAACCCACGGAGCTCAAACCTACGCACAATACCTCTGATGGCCACTGCTACTGTCACATTGTCATTTGGGTTTCCCAAAAGCTCTGTGATGTGCCAAAGTGACTTCCTGCCTTGCTGCTCCGGAGGATACCATTCACATAGCTGCCAGGTGGGGCAGTGTCGCATGGGAACTGCTGCTAACAAGTGCACTTGGATCTCTTCATGGAAAAGTCAGGAGAGACATGGAAGGGAGGGAAAGTTTTTCAAAACTCTAGCAAGTTCAGAGGGCCTGAGCCATGATAGATTTCATCTTTCTGCCTGTGTGGTAAAGAAATGAGAAATATAATGCTTTTTTTTTTCTTTAATAGCTTGGCGTTCTGCAGCTGGTAGGTCTGCTGTAGGATCTTATGGAAACTGAATGACACTCATCTTAGTCTACTCATTGCTAGAGTTGAATCGCTGGAAGTCCACAGTGTGAGTGTGAGTGTAATTGCTGGAGACCATAATCATGCTTTTGTATTTGGCTGCATGTAAAACAGTTTTCCTCTCCCGGAGAATATAGGAAAGCAGTGCTGAAGGCTGAGTGCGGGAGGAAAGGGGTCAGTAGTGACCTGCTGTGCAGTCCACTGAGCAAAAAAACCCTGCACAAAAATAAGATGACTAATAACACAGAGCTGAGAGAGACAAAGGATCACATAGTGAACGGAAGGAGGAGGTTGGTAGCTGTTCAGTTCATTGTATTTCTAGGATTCGAAAGTCATATTGGACTTATTTCCTGAGCTACTTGCCTAACTCTAAAACACATTTACATATTATCTAAATTTAAGAGTGCATGTGAAGAAAAAAAAAGTAAGGGTGCATTAATGGAAAAATCAGTTGACCAGAGGGACTGAGCACAGTGGAGGCTGATATTGATGAGCCATTCCCTCCCGTGGCAGTGTGTGGCCATCCTCTGTGGCACATCTGCAGCTGGTATTTTGTAAAGGCTGTCTGTGGCTGCTTATGTAGGAATTCAGTCAATTTTGCTGGATATTTTTCTTTCTCGATGTTGTTGTTTTTTAATGTATTTATTTTATCTACATTTACGTATGAGAATTGGCTCAAAATACTTGATAACAGGTTGCTGACACTCTTCTTTAAAAAATAGAGTTGCCATTAGTTTTAATGGACCTACTACTATCTGGGTCTCACTTAACACACTTGTTGCTTTCATGGTCTAATCAATATCAGTGTTCTCAAAAACTAACCCATTTCTTTTCAACTGCTGGATCGCATAACTTTTCTTTTAAAGTAGGTAAGCAATGCTCCTGGATTCTAATGCATGTCATTCTGTTTAAATAAGCAAAATCCCATCTGCCCACAGGAAACCACATTACCATCACATCCAATACCAAGCCAGTACAAGGTACAGTGCTTCCATTTTGTCTGCCCCCACATTTCTTTATCAAATGGAAATCAGTTTTCTATACCTCCATGCTATGCAATACTGGTATATCATATCAGGTAAAGATTGAATTTCCTGTTTGCCACTAAAAAATAAACCCTGATTTTTTTTCTTTTTCTTTTCTGAGATTGTTTCAGGCCTGTTGAATAACAAGAACAGCTTTCTCTGAAACAAATTCTACTCCTGGTGAAAAAGTGTCTCTACCTCAGTGCAGGAGCCACACAATTAGTTGGCTCTGGAAAGCCTTCTACAAGCAGCCACCACCGCTTGGTCTGAGGACAGATGGGAAACCTGCAGCTCTCCTGCTAAGCCAGGGAGGCATTCAATCTCTCTGCTGGTTCTCTTCTAATTAAATGCGGATTTTATGTAAACCAACCCAGACTTTTTATGAATTCAGAATATGCCAGCTTCATTATTCTTGTCAGGCAGCAAAACTAGACCATGACAGATGAGTTTCTGAGCCTTTGCTGATCATTCATCTACACAACGTAATAGTTTGATTCTTTCACTTAGGGCTATTTACAGAAATAGAAGTTGATTAATTGAAGCTCTAGCACTGGCTAGATTCTGATTCTCTCTTTTTCTCTTGAATCTGCTCGTAATGCATTTCAAGGAAATCATCATTAATAAACCATTACCTAAGGAAGAATGTTGTGGCTCATTCCCGCTAGAGAAATTATGTGATTTCATTGACCTCATGTAAGTGTACAAGGTTTTCTCTAACTCTATCTTTTGAGTAATGTACAGTACTCATATGTTAGTAGAGAGAATTTTAGGCCTTCACTTAAAAGTATCATGAAACACTACTACTACCAATACTACTGCTGCTGCTGCTACTACTATTACTACTACTACTACTAATAACAACCAAGATTTATTTGATCCCAAGTATACAATAAATATTTTACATTTATTGTTTCACACCCTGTCTTAGTTACTTTTTATTCACTGCTGGGACAAATACCCGACACTCAAAATGAAGGAAGGAAAGGTTTATTTAGCTCACAGTTCGTGGAGGTTTCAGTCCATCTTTGGCTGGCCCAAAGCTGAGTGGACCACGATAGAAAGCATCCAGTTCATGGCAGTGGAACAGCAACAAAATGGTGACAGAGACAGCCAACCAAACACGGCAGCAGAGCAACAGCAACAGCTCTAGTCTATCTCTCTGTCTTTATATTCTTATCAGGCTGTCTGCCTTAGGATATCTGCCCTAGACCACACCCATAGCCCCCCAGCCCTACTCAGAGCAATAATCCCGTCAGTACTAAAATACATAATCCCAGTGACTCATGAGTCAAGTCTCAATCTAGAGAAGTCCCCGCCCCCTGACTCATGAGGCTTTGGGGGGACAACTAGACATAAACCGTAGCACACCCTAAGCAACAACTTTGATGTCTGAGTCATTGTGTGGAGACACAGAAATTAAGTTGTTTATTCATGGTCTAAGCATTAGTAAGTGAGTTAGGCTGCAGGACCAATGTCCTGAGAGGCTTCCAACATCACAAATGCAGTATCTTAGTGTGGGGCTTAGAGTCAAAATGAGCCCTTGGAGGTTAAAGTTCAAGTGTCTGTGGGGACCCCGCCCCTCCTGGCTTGAGGACAGCACCCTTGTTTTGTTCTTCTCAGCTTCTAGAGTTGCCTGTGTTCCTTCCCTCAGCTCTTTCTCCACCCTCAAAGAGCAGCACTGAACCTCTGCTTCCATCAGCTCCTGGGCTCTCACATTGCCACTCCCCCTTTAGAAGGACCGTGTGCTGACGTGGCGTCCCGCTAAAAAAGCCAGGGTCAATTTTACATCTCAAGTTTTTGATTTAATCCCATTGACAAAGTTCTTTTTGGTATTACGGCACTATATGCACAGGTTTCATGACTTGAGCATGCACAGTTTGTCTAGTGCGGTGGGTATTATCCTGTCCGTGCCATGTTACTGGGGACACAGGATACATTCAAAACCCACTGCTGTGTCTAATTCACTACTTTCACATGGAAATGGGGGACCTCTCTTCTCCAGCAGGCCCTTGTCTCTCTACACCTTAGACCCTCAACGGGCTTATTTTCTTCTTTAGTTTATGTCGGCTAGATTTTGTCTCTCGGCAGAGAGATGAGCAAATGTCTTATCCATTCTGATGACATACTCAGTGATGTAGCCACTGTCTTGGTCTGCATTTAATGTATTATGGGAGTTACAAACTAGATGTTCACCTAGGACCTCACAGCTGTTTTATGACAGATAGAATTTGAAGTCAAGAGCCTGCTTTAGCTTCTAGACATACCACCTGCCCTTCATGTAGTATCATTGCCCTCTTTCAAAAAACAGTGTGGTCTTTGTCCAGAGTACAGAATATTCCAATTTATTTTTATGTTAACTCTAAGCTGTGGATTGCACTGTTTTCCATGGTCTCTGAGAGCTGAGGCTGTCTCTTGTTTTTTCTGTTTTGTTGATTTCTTTATGTCCTTTCTCTCATCCTCTTCATTTTGCAGTGAGCTGACCCTGAAACGCTTCCTCTAAAACTCCCCTTATTGTCCCATGGTTTCAACTAAAATCTGTTCTTTGCCTTTCTTCCTTCCTTTTTTTCTTTCTTTCTTTCTTTCTTTCTTTCTTTCTTTCTTTCTTTCTTTCTTTCTTTCTTTCTTTCTTTCTTCTTTTTGTAGGTGGGGTGCAAAACCAACTCTTCTCTGTTTTGTTCCTTGATTCCCTATTGTCTGACTCATGTGAGGAAAATATCTCTTTTACCTAAAATCTTTGTAAAATGCTGCCATGTTGGCCATTTCCATCTTGAAACATTTTCCTTTCTGTTTTTCCAAAACATCACACTCTTTCTTTTTCCTACTAATTACTCAATTACTACTGATCAGGCAGTTCGGCACAGCCCAGGAGTCCCTTTTCAAACTAACTGTAAAGTTCCATTACTAGCTTCTCAGCATGGGAAGCTGGGACCTGTCAAAAGAGACCGAGTCACGAGGACACTGCACTCATAAATACATGAGTGCCGTGATTGTGGTAGTGGGTTGGTTGTCTCTGGAGTGGGTCAGGCCCACAGGGAGAACCCTGGCTCCCCTGTCCTCTCTGTCTCATGTGGACACTTGCCCTTGTGCTGTCCACCATGGGAGGATGCCCATGAAGGCCCCTGTCAGATACTTGCACCATATTCTTAGGTTTCCCAGAGGACTGATTCATGAGCCAAGTAAGCCTAGGGTCTTCCTAAATTTCCCAGGCTGTGGTACTCTGTTGGAGCAGCGCCGCACAGGTGAGGACGGCTTTCTGATTTCTGATGGTGTTTCTCCTTTCTTATCATAGTTGTACCTTTTTCCGTAAGCCCAGCCATCACCTCCACACTGATGAGTCTCCCGCTCAAGCTCCACTTTTGAAATTGAGTTCTGTGTGCTCCTTGCACGTTGAACATTTTTCCTGGATGTTTTGTGAGTCTTTCAAACATGATGTGTACAAATGTGAACACGCTCATTTACTGGAATTCTTGGCTTCTTATCATGTGTCAGGTGTTTTGTTTGAATGATATGCAGACTTCAGCAGGTCTAGTAGGGGAAAGCTGGGGGGAGAGAGAGCATACATTATTGTTTTTTTATTTTTATTTTTATGTATTTGTACAGGGTTTTACTACCCAGCTCAGACTCATAGTGATCCTCCTGTTTTCAGTGCTGGTATTATAGGTGTGAGCCCCTGTGCCCAGTCTCAATGACTGTGTACCCGTGGATGGGGCTGGCATAAGATATGGTGCTGGGGATCAAACCCCCATCCCTGTGCTTGCCTAGGCAGGCATTTAGTCTGCTGAGCTATCTTGCTGGCCCTAAGCATACATCATTGTTGTGTGGTTGGATAGACTTGATCACGGAGATAAGTACTTGGGGGCATAATGTGGTTCCTTACCTTGAGTAAAATAGTAAATAAGTGATACAAGGTTAGCAGGATAATGGGAGAGGCTGCTTTCTGCCTGAGGAAAGAATGATCCAAGCAGAGGAGGAAGTAGCAAAAGCACACAGAGTTGAGTACAGGAAAGGTCTATGTCTTACTTGGAGATTAGATCTTCTTCCCATACTGCCTATGTGGGTCAGTGAGATTGCTTTTTCTTCCCAGCAGAGGCCTGACCCACATACACATATGTAGCTCAATGTTTGACTCCACGTAAGTATCTCATAAATTTTTGTCAACAAGGAAGGGTAAAATTTAGAAGTCACCATTTTCTCACACAAGGTCACTGCCCAGGTCTAGATTTTGGACCTGTCGTCTGCGACAGGTGAGCCCTGTACAAGCTTCCCCAGCAACGTGCTTCTGCTGCGTCCTCTGTCCTCTGCTCTTGGCCCCAGGGAGTAGTGGTCCCTTTTGTCTGACCTCCCCTGGAACCTAGAATCCTCTATCCACTTAGCATTTGAACATCTCAGAAGGGAACTGAGCACATTCGTTGCCCTGTGCATCTTCATATACTTACCCAAAAGTCCTCTCAATGAAAGCATTATATTCAAAGATTATATTCATTATATATCATTATATTCAAAGCATTATATTCAAAGATAAAGTGATGCTATTTAAAGAGACAGTGTCCTTTTGCCCCTCTACAAAGCCACATCTGCCTATCCTCGAAGTTGCTCAGAGAAGCCTAGGGACTATCTGCCTCTTCTTAAAAATCTAAAAGCCCCCCACCCCATGTAAATTTATCACTTCCTTGGGGGAAATAACTTGTGCAATTGGCTGAATACTTGTTTTCCACCCAAGTTCACATGTTAAAATGCTAATAGTGACGTCATGACATGGGGGATGTGTTCAGAGATCACAAGGGGCCTCCCTGATGGGATAAAATGGTCCTGTAAGAAGAGGTGAGAGAGCCAGCTGTCTTTCATGTGAGGACACAGGAGGCATTGGCTGGCTGTGACTAGGATGATAGTACTTATCAGGTACCAACTATGTCAACATTCTCACACTGGACTTCTGGTCTCTGGTACTGTGAGAAAAGCATGTTGGCTATGCTACCCATTCTGTGGTAATTTGATAGATCAGTCTGAACTAAGCACACAGTCAGCACCCTGGGGAAAAGAGAGAACAGAAGCACTGAAGTCTGCTCTGAGCTGGTGGGAAAGGCAGGATGCTCTCTTAGCTGGACCTAACAGCGTGAGTTCAAATTCACACAGGGAAAACCTAAGATGAAGTGGCTTTCTTTCCTGAGTTTATGGAAATGTAAGATGTCCTTGGTGCTCAGAGACCTGCATGCATGTGTGCCTGTGTGTGTGCGTGCACGTGCTTGTGTGTGTGTGTGTGTGTGTGTGTGTGTGTGTATGTGTAGTGTGGGAATCAGAGGCCGAACGTGTTATGCCTTTGGGATCGAATGTGTCTCATGTAGAGTCCTTCCCTCCCCTCTCTTTTCCCGCTGGGCTGTGAATTACTTCCAGCTACGGTGGCCTTATCAGTCTTAGTTCCCCACATAGCACTGTCTACGTAATAAGTGTTCAAGAAGGACCTCTGGCATAAATGAGAGAATAATAAAGTGGAGGTTTTGACCACTTTACTCCCCTCTGGGGCATTGTAAGGCATCATAGCTAATGCATGAAAAAAGTTATATGAGCCTTAATTATTAGCCTTATTTTATCTGCCAACCTCCTATAGCTTATTTTTGGCATTCACTATGGCACTTGGGCCTCGAACAAAATTCCCTCTTGTCCACTCCAGCCTTCCACTCCTGCATTTAATCATCTGGGCTGAGGAGGTGCTGGAAAGCAGCTTAATGGATGTCTTCCTTCCCAAGAGCACTTGTAGAGGAGCAGGGTTTTTGGATTTAAAAGAACAGCAACAACTGCAGCCTGGATTGTGGATTGGTGCAGTGAGTTTCAGAGGGAAAGGAGAAGCAGAGGGAATAGTTTTGTTTTTCAGGTTGATCTGCCATTTCCGAAGTTTTCGTAAAAATAAATTGATGTCTGTCTTTCTCTGTTCCTCAGAAGTTTATTAGTAGGGAAGTAGCCTTAGGTGTCACGCAAGTCTCCCCACCACCTTATAAATTTATTCAGCTTCATTTCTTTTCTCTTCCACCAATTGTCCCAATGCGAAGCAATGGAACTCCTAGTGAATCACAGAGCAGTTAGGCAAATCTGAGTATTCTCCTGGTGACCTGGAATTTCCCTGTCATTGGTAGGAAACTGTTTTTCTCTGATGACTAAAAAATTCTCTATAGAGGCATAGTTAAATTGGTTCCTTAATTTTTTGATGTTTAAATGATTTGGAGAAATCATGTGATGGTGTGCATATGTATGCATATACACATATATACACAGATAGATCTCATCATGAAATAGGCCTGGAAATTGACTTTTTGAATTTATATTAATCTTTGCCAATGTTTCTTTTTAGGGGAAAAGTTGTTGGGATTGTGTCTACACAATGTTTTAACACACAGTGTCTCTAATGCATATATATATATATATATATATATATATATATATATATATATATAATGCAGAGAGACATATATGACACTTTATAAACTTGTTTGAAAGACCTATGCATAGAAAAAAAATAATAGTATAAGACTAAGAAGCTAATGAACAGATGATTTCCTGAGAGCCAGGACTTCTGGAAATTTGTTCACAGCATCGTGGCAATCCAAAAAAGCCTAGGCAGTAGGACAGCTTCTTCATGGAATTCTGCCAGGCTCCCTCTTTCCTACCTCTTCTGTAGCTGCCTGTCTGACAGCTTTTTCTTGGTTTCTCATGCTGGCACATAGGCATGAAAAGCTCATCTATGAACTTTCTTTGGGTACCATCAGTTAGGTCAGTTTGTGTTAGGTAAATCTGAGTACTCTGTTCTGTTTGTAGAGTCTCCGGGTCCTGCAAACTCAGCTGCCCAGAGGGCCTAGCAAGCAATGCGACTGACAGAGAATGATGTGGTATGTTTTGTTAAACTAGAGCATGTCTGCTCCACTGAAGGGGGCAGCTTCATCCAGGCCCTAGTTGGTGGAAATATGTAAGAAGAGAGGCCCAGCATTGTCACAGCCATTGAAGATGACATAAATCTGACATCCATGTGAAATCTTTCCAATCTAAATACTTTAGGATCTGTTATACTTTAAGTTATTTGGAACAAATGAAATACCTCTCTCTCTCTTCCTGCTTGCAGTACTCTGTCTTGCAACCCTGCCACTTAGTAAAAAGGACAGGCACAAGTGGAAGAAAAATATGTCAGGAAAACAGACTCAGTGGAATGAAGCAGGGGACATCAATGACACTGCTCTTCACTCAGACGTAAACGTCAGTCAGGCTGCCTCTATGTGGTTGAGCCCTATAAAAAAATAAATATGGCCCTGGAGAGTCCACGCTGTCACCTCGTCCTGGATTCTCCATCCAGAGAACCGGAGATCTGAAGAAGAAAGTCAATCCTTGTGGGATTAGGGAGAGGGACTAACCAGGACCTTTTAGCTATCTTCTGTTGCCAACAGAGATGTTTGGAGCATCTTATAGTAGTATGTAAGTGAGGGTCTCTATGGTTTGGGGTGATGGACAGCAAGGCGAGTATCACGATAAGCTGAACTATGACTAACAAGGCCAGGGCTACTGGCATGGCACAGTGGCCTTGTCTACTCCATTTATTCTGGAACATTCTACCTTTGGAACCAGTGTCTTTCATTACTTCAGGCTAACATCACCATTTTGAAGAGCTTTAAAATATTAAACATTCATGATTTAATATTTTTAAAAATAATACAACATATTACGATTCCTAAAAAAAAAAAAAAAAAGCATGTTGTTGAAAGTTATCTCTCCTGAGATTACAGAAAGCAGGGTTGCCGTCTGAGTACGCGTCTTATCTCTTCTGTGGTTTTCATGAATGCCCGATTCTGTTTTACCAAATATCTTTGAAAATTCCATAAACTCAGCTTATCTTTAAAAAATAATTACTCAAAGATTAGGGACCCCTCTAGTAAAAAATATCACTGAGGATAAATTATGCAAAACCTTGATTTGGGTGAAATCCTTTGCCTTTCAGACGTTCCTTCTTAGTTTTGCATGTCAAAAGCAACTTACATCTTTCCACAGTCAATACAATTGATTTGTTCAGTGAGACGTTTGAATGCTCCACTTGCTTGTAGCATTGGTTTTATTTCAAGGTAAAGAGTAGTCCATGACTTATAGGTCTGACTTTGTTCAAATGTCAGTTCTGAATCTAATTGAGTGGGTCATAATATATTCACTTAAAGAATCTTCCCAGCCAGGTGTCACCTTCTCTCTTTTTCTTTCTTCCCATTTTCCTCTGTTAAGTTCAGAGTCACTTCAAGGCTTTAAAAATTACTAATCGAGAACTTAGTCCTTGCTAACATAAATGTGAAAGTGTTTAGGAATTCATAGTCCCCCAAAGAACCAATAAGAAGTAATGGAGGTGAGTTGGGGAGGAGACAGGAACAAGACTAATTTGAGGTTCCAGCAAGAGTGCTCAAAACAGCAATATCACTGCTCCGAAGTAGAGCTATTCCTTCTTCACATCCTTTGATTATATGCTAGGTGGTAAATAAAGCGATAGGTGTACTAAAGATGGATGACTTTGTCAAACTATTTCCATGTTGCCTCTGGACATTCATTCAGAAGATTTCTCCACCTCCTCTGCAGACAGAGCCAGGTCCATGGTCAAATTTTGGCCAGCGAAATAGATGGAAGTGACATATTTCTGCTGGATGGGTACCACAAAACCTTCTGATAGGCCGCTTCCCATCTCTTTCTCCAGTCTGCCAGTTAAATTATGAGAACTCTGAGGATAAAGAGCAGAATTTCCTGAGCTCTCAATCTTCTATCTAATCATATTTTCTTAAATCTACAAACCACTATGAAGTCACTGTACCAAGTGTGTTTGACGGCACCTAAAATGTTCTAGGGCTGGGAAGATAGTTCAGCGGTCTAAATCACATGCTTAGGAAAACTTAGGCAAATATAGGGACTGTGGATGCTCGGTGCCAGTTTTTGTACTTGCCTCACGACAGAGTACTAACAGGTCCCATGTTGGTACCCGTTTGTGGACTAGAACTGAGCTTCAGATGAAACTGATCAACTTTTTTATTGTTATGTATTTAGGGCAGGGTCTACGGGGTCTCACTATACAGATCAGACTCATTGTGATTCTCCTATTTTTTAGCCTCCCAAGCACTGGGATTATAGGCACATACCACCATGCCCAGTCTCAATTGCCATGTCAGTGCACACCAGGCTGGCATGGCACACTGGGGATCGAATCCTAGCTGCTGTGCTCTGCCGAGGCAGGTACTTTAGTCTGCTGAGCTACCTGGCCAGCCCAAAACTAACCAACTTTAAATGGACAAAATTTGATATCATGACAGAGACAGCCTTGATCCCTGGACCACCACTTGGAGTGGAGCTAGACAGCAAAGCCCCCAAGCAAAGACACCTGGGCTGTTGCACTCATTGTCAACAAAAACCCTTTCATTTTTTTTTTTAACCTCTGAAATTTTGGACTCATTTGATCTATAATACAAATTGTAGGACCAGGTGTATGGAGTGTTCCTGTCTTGGCATTATAAAAGCCAGGAGGACTCAGGACACAAAGCTGGTAAAGAAAAGCCTCAAATATAAATTCTTGGAAACAGAAAAGACATTATGTACTTAGTCAGTGTCATGCTTTGATTTGCCTTGAGAGCATTGCTAAGGGTATCAGTGAGTCTTTTTTATTTATTTATTTATTTATTTATTTATTTTATTTTTTTTTATTTTTGAGACAGGGTCTCACTGTGCAGTTCAGGCTGGCTTTGAGCTCACTTTTGTAGCCCAGGCTGGTCTCGAACTCACAACGATCCTCCTGCCTCAGCCTCCCGAGTGCTGGGATTACAGGCGTGAGCCACCACGCCCGGCCTATCAGTGAGTCTTTTAATGGAATTATGCACCTGATGTCGAATGCTATAGTCAATTTGTATTATATGATATCTACCATCTGTCTGCCTATCATCTATCTGTCTATCTATCTATCTATCTATCTTTGACTGGAGCCTGTTGAATGATAGAATAAAAATTTTCTAGTCATTGATCTCTTGGTGTGAAGATCACAGGCATAGAGCAAAGCTTTATAGTTGTGCTGCATTGCAGAGTAAGGTACCAAACGCATATGTATCTCTTGGTGGCTAAGAATCTATGTGACCTCAGCTCCTGTGGCACCCATGCTCCCAAGTGCAAAGTTGCAGCTACCCCATGATCCATCCCAGTTCTTGTCTGTCTCCACACCAGAATTCCTAAGATGCTTCTTTTTTTTTTTGTCTTTTTGAGACAGGGTCTCACTATGCAGTTCAGGCTGGCCTTGAGCTCACTTTTGTAGCCCAGGCTGGTCTCGAACTCACACCAATCCTCCTGCCTCAGCCTCCCTAGTTCTGGGATTACAGGCATGCGCCACCACGCCTGGCCTAAGATGCTTCTTATAGGACAGTGCTCCAGGTAGCTTTGGGGCAATCATGTTCCTGCACCATCTTTCTTATATTTCTTCAAAACCAGCTGTAGAATGTGCTGAGAATGCATTGCTCCGAGACACAGCAGGACTTCATGGAGGGGCCTAGGTGCTCCTTCATTCCTTCCCAGATGCATGGCGTCCTTCACTGCTTTAGTCCAGTATGTCATGCTGCCTCTGGAATATGGAATCCATAGAGAGTCACTTTCCCTGTCTCTTGGCTGTACTGTGAGGTAGGAACAGACAGAAGTCCATTCACTGTGGACTCCACCCCTGGTTCTTAGGACACCCACTGACTCTAAATCCTAGACTTTTTCTTGCTGTCTACATGTATACAGGAAACCCATTTCTAGTAATTTGTAGTGTATGCACATTTTCTGGGTCTGAGCTACTTTTCTTTCATTGCTAGGACAGAATATGCAACACCCAAAGTTAAGGAAAGAAAGGTCTATTTAGCTCACAGTTTGTGCAAATTTCACTCCATAATCAGAGGACTTCACGGTAGAGTGGTGCCTGACAGAGGGCAGCAGCTCATGGTGGTAGAAAATAGCAAAGAGCCAAAAGAGAAGAGCAGCAGCAGCAGTGACAGAGACAGCAGCCCTCTCCCCCTTCCTTACATTGCATTCAGGTGTAGATCCCAGGCTGCGTACAGGACTCACACCCATAATCACAGTAGCACTCATACCTATAATCCCAACATTGTGGACTGTGAATTAACCACAAACCCTAGAAGCCTGCCCCATGACTGCATGAAGCTTTGGGGGGAACACCTGGATACAAACCGTAACACTCTGTCTCACTGGATTTGGGCAAGGTGGTGTCCAGTGCATGCATTTGCTGCACTTGTAATCCAGGCCCTGGACACATTCACTTATCCTCTTTAGCTCTGATCTACTTTGGAGGACCAATAGCCAGTTGCTTGAGTCAATCGTATCTTTCAAAATATTGCATCCTGGACTATCAACACCTGTCACCTCCCAGTAGATAGTGTGTCCACACTCTGGTGACCAGTTGGCATGAGTGTGTTGTGGCTTGGGGTGACACCAATGAATAAGGATCCATGACTATGTGAAGGGGAGGGAACTGTGTCTACTCTACCACCCAGCGAAAAGAACCCAAGATAATAGACTTGGAAAAAATTGGATTAAAAACTTAACTCTCACCCCATACTTTGAGGAAAGGCTTCCATGCCTCTTTGGGCCTCAGTTTACTTGGTTATAACAGTCAGGCATTGGTAGCATCAAAACACTTAGTATGTGTATGAAAATTTAATCTGTAAAATACTTAGAAAGTTGACTGGCCCTTGTGATCATTACCCAATACATATTGGCAACAGAGATTATTCTCAATGAAACTATGTTGTTATTAGAATAATTATAAATAAATCTTGATGCTATCAAGATGACTTTTTCTTCTTTCTTGCTATACTACTAAGTTATTGGTCCTAGATCAAGATTTCCTTTGCTCTTATGACAGTAATTTTTCTTTTAAGTGTCTCAGTCATTTGTATAAATAATCACTGACTACAGTCGCATTTGTCCCACTGGCAGGTGTGGCTCTGGAGAGAGTGCTAAGATGGGACGGGAAGCATGCTGGTTTTCCTTAGTTCATTCATATAAATCTTAACATTATTGTTTTTGATGTGAGAATACCAGGCATACTCTTGCTGCTACTTAAAACATACGCAAAAATACCTTTTTTTATTGAACATCTAAGCCAGCCAGACACACTTTTTGGTGCTAACTTGTGCTCTTGAAGGAAACACTCATGACTTACTGTGAAAGACTACAGCTCCACATAGTGCAGCTATTAGCATGTAAATGTTCACTGCTGACACGGAAGTGTGTAATCACGGCCATTGCAGCAGGATCGTGCAACGGGACGTGCTGCAGAACACGATAGTATCTTGCTGTAGCATTTACAGTCGAGTGATCTTTGTCCATATAAGCAGGCATAATAATCTCTCCCAAGTACCAGAAAGATAAACTTCCCTAGCCGCGCCAAAAAGCCAGACAAAGATGCTTTTACTGGCACATGTGGACAATTCCCTTAGGAGTTTTAATACATGCTATATATTTAGCCTTTAGATATTCTGTCTCCTTAGTCATGTACCACAGTCTGGATATTTTTTAAACTAACTGACCATTGAGCAATGCAAACGCTGTTGAAATCTAAAGAGACTTTTACTTCCCTTTTCCCTCAAAGTTAATAGAATTAAATGGTGTGCCAAATATTGTGGGTATTGTCTCATCTTTGATGGAGCTAGGATTATGAAAGGAAGGCAAGACTTTGTTTTTACCACTGTATTTCCAGTGCTGGGGACTTATCAGCTATCCATTTATTGAAAGCATGAACGATCTTGTGAGCATTGTGAAGTAGGTGGTGGAGTTCTCTGAGAACTTTCCTCCTCTTTTCTTCTCATCACCATTAGCCTGTGAGATGAAACATCCTGTCAAGTCCCGTGTGCTTTCCCACCCATCTCTCGCCCTGCTGTTCCTACCCATCTATAGCAGACACATGTATATCTGTGCCATGGGTATTTCCAATTAACAAGAGCAGAGGAACTGAAATGAAAGGGTGGTAGTCTGACTGGTGAAACTTCAGGTGTCTGTAAGTCACGCTGCCAGACAGGTATAGGATGCTAGTCTCATACCAAAAAGTGGTAGAGTGCCCAGGATATAGCACAGTGGCATAAGCACCTGCCTGGCAAGCGAAAGGTCCTGAGTTTGATCCCTGGTACCACAAAATAAAGGTAGACTTTAATATTCCAAATGTAGTTCTGTTGCTAAAGAACATTTAGATATCATTTTCAGTTGCAGATGGGATTGTTCCTTTTAATATCATAAAGATAGCACCAGCTTACCTATTTTCATATGTAACCTCTTTCAAAGTTTTGTCTCTTGACTTCTTCATATCAAGATTTCTCATTTTTTTTGAGCAACAGTAGAAGATGTTAATATTTGGACCAACACGACAAATTTCGCACTTCTCTGTACAGTGCTGCTAAAGTGGAACCAGACAAAACAAGGTATTTGATTTAATATTTATATACATTGATTTCAAATACATATATATTTTAAGTAAAAATATCAGAATTAAATCTGTTGTAAGAAATTCAAACAATAATATTTTAAAGAGAAAATTGTTTTTCCCTTATACAAAAGAAGATGAGGTGGGATTCCAGAGTTGGGAGTCTATCAGAGCTTCATGAAGTCTCCTACGACTCTGGACCCCGACTTCTGTCACTTTACTCTCTGACTCCCACAAGACCCTCTACACAGGGCTCAGAATGGAGGCTGGGTTTCTGGCCATCACCACCTCATTTTATGCAGGAGAATGAAAGGAGACATATGGGTGCATAGCAGCACCATATTCTGACATACAAAAGTGTCTAGAATAGGTGACATTTTGTAGCTGAAACACACATAGGGCCACAACTCACTTGAGATACCTCTGGGAGAAGTAAATTTTAGCTGGACAAAAATGTCCCCAAAAGTTCTCTTCTATGATACTTACCTATAGTCTCAGCACTCTGGAAAGCTGAGGTAGGAGGATCACAAATTAAACTCCAGCCTGAGCAATTTAGCAATTTATGTCTCTTATTCTTTAAATAAATATATACATAAGAATCATAAATAAGTATATGACTGGGAATTTAGCACAGTTTAAAGGCCCTGAGTTCTATTACCAAGACTTACAAAAATTCCTTAGAAACCCAATTTGTATCATAAAAATTAAAGGGATGAATTCAATAATATAGGACAAAATAATAAATAGGCATTCTTTTTTTTTTTTTTTTTGTCTTTTTGAGACAGGGTCTCGCTATGCAGTTGAGGCTGGTCCTGAGCTCACTTTTGTAGCCCAGGCTGGTCTCGAACTCGCACCAATCCTCCTTCCTCAGCCTCCCGAGTGCTGGGATTACAGGCGTGAGCCACCACGCCCGGCTTAAATAGGCATTCTGATAGCATCAATATATATTTAGGGACTGGAATCTTGGAAACAACCAAAATGACCATCACCTGAAAAACAGTTGAAAAAGATGTGGTGTTTTTATACAATGGTATATTACTCAGCTATGAAGAATGATAAACTTGAAGCCTTCATATATAAATGGATGTATCTTGAACATATACTCACAAGTGAAATAAAACAGGCCTACATGTGTGTAAACATTGTATAGTCTCCTTAGTGTAAGAACTCAAAAGAAGAAATAAAAATGGAAAGGCATAAGACAGCTAAATGGAAATCAAGAGCTTAAGGATTAAACAATGACAAGATCGCAAGCAGAAAAATAGGAAGCAAGGCAGGGGCAAAACCATGCACTTACGTACACAGGATGACTTAGACAATGGTCCTAAGAATCTCCAACAGGTTTTTGACACTGAGGACAGCAATGTGTGAGACTAAAGCCTGCCATTCTAGCCTTTTAGATCTGTGCTGCTTCTAATGTCACTTCAATTATTGCTGTACTCTCAGGTAAATGTTTCTTTAAAAAACAAACAAACAAACAAAAAAACATAATAAAAAGAATAAGAAACAAGGAAAAACGCCATAGGATTGACCTGTTACAATTTTTGTATATACTTAGATTTCTAAAATGCTGTGTAAAATTGTGCAACTGTTTTTTCTTATCACATTATATAGGGATTTATTAGAATATCAGTGACTGATGGAAAATACCAGTTCCACATTAAGTCTAAGTTATTTGATATTCAGAAAGACAGTGATGTTAAGTAAAGTACCTATGTTATGGAGTAATAGTATAATTAAGCTTCTCTTCTGGAGGGTTAACAACTTAAGTTAGCAGACAAAAAAAAAAAAAAAAAAAAAGTTGGAGAAAAAGAAGGGCTACAAGGAGGTCTTGTAGCCAATATTTTGGCCCTAGCCCTTCAAGGTTGGTGAGGACTCAGGACATAAGAGAACCTGTAATGTAACATCCTATGACTCAGTGCTGTACCAAATTCTCTGCTCAAGGAGATTATGGGGCCACAGAGGAAAGGGATTGATGATGTATAGTGCGCCTAAGGAGAGTAATCTACAGACAAAACATTCTCTCAGGCTTTCACAGAGAGCGAATTGGTTAAGCAATGACCATGACTCATCCAGATGGCTGACACTGACAAAAGTTCTACAAAATGCTGTACATTGTTTCAAGGTAAATCCTGAGGGGACTTAACTGATTTTGTCAGATACAAAAGTTACATGTTTTTTTTTCAAATAAGTCTTGCTTTAACTTGGCCTTAACTATCTAGCAGAATAGTTTATCCACGAGGCATAAAAAGTAAAGCCAAATTAGAATGCTGAGCTATAAAAGGCTCAAGTCAACAGCTTCTGACGTTGCCAGTTCTGCAGATAGCCCAGTACTATTATGGAATATTTCACTGTGTATACAGCTACTTTATCTCAGCTCTATTAGAAGAAATATTTGTACCACTAGTGTTTAGAAAAGTTATCATGCCTGCATCTTGTATTCTAAACAATTACTATGAAGACAATACTATGCACTATATTAATTATTATGGCTCTCCTACTAACATGTTTTGAAACTGTCTTATTGTTATTTCTCATTAAAAGTAATAAAATTATAAAAAGTACAAAAAAGGACTAATAGAAATTGATATTAGATTTCAGGACTTAGGAACTAAGTAAATGATATAATTTTAGTGAATGTTCCATTGAATTAAGAAAAATATGAAAAGCTCATGGTAAATATGAAATGAAGATTGTGTACATCAAACATGTCAAATGAGTTGTAATAAGAACAAGCAAACAGGGCTGGGGAGATAGCTCCGTGGCATAAGTGCCTGCCTGGCAAGTGCAAGGTCGTGAGTTTGAACCCCAGTCCCACCAAAAAAAAAAAAAAAAAAAAAAAAAAGAACAAGCAAACCAACAAAATATGTATTTATGATGATTCTAGTAACATCAGTAGTTGCACTGATAGTAATCCTGGTGGATATTTATGGATTACTTAGGACAGTATCAAGTATCATTCATTTCCTGTTGCTTCTAAGATAGAACAACAATTTTATTAGCCTAAATCAAGACCCTAAATGTATTTGAGCTTACATGATCTTGGAAGCTAAACTCATACCCTTTTATTATCTCCTACTTTCTGAGGATCAAAAATGTTGACCAGGCTCTGTTTTCCTCTTGGGCCCAGGATCTTGCAAGGCTGAACCCAAGATGCAAGCTGAGTTTTATTCTTATCTGAAGACCCAACCTGGGAAGAATCCACTTCTGTACTCTCCCGTGGCTGCTGCCATAATTTACCCCCATCCAACTATCATATTTATGCAAGCTTGGTTCTCCAATTTAGCAAAATAAAAATGGCCTCTGCCACTTTAGGTAAGATCTGGACTCCCTTTGAACAGGAGCGCTTGATGAGGACATGCCCACCTGTGATCTGACTTTCATTAACTCAAATGCAACTGACTGCCGACCTACAAAGTTCTCCAGAGTCCCTCTGTTCTTGTCATATTATCTTGGGCAGAAGCAAGTTCCAGGTTCCATGTACACGTCAGAGAAGGGGACCCTGGGGCACTTTGCCAGGAACACTTCATATGGGTAAGCATTTCACAGCCATTGCGCCCATACTATGTCATTGTTCCTTAATTCCACCAATTTTTATTAAAATAGTATCAGTCATAAAAAAGGAATCACTTGAAAAGTTGTGTGATGATTTCATTTGAGATGCCTTAGCTACACAAATAGGATTTAGGAACTGCTGGTTAAGCTGGTGGATTTTTTCCGTTGGAATTATTAGTGTAATATTAAAATTTCATCAGATGTGTGTAGTATTTCATAAAAGGATTCATTTTTTTTCTTTTTCTTTTTTGGTACTGGGGATTTAACTCAGGACCTGTGTTTGCCAGGTAGGCTCTTATGCCATCTTGCTGGTCCTGTATTTTTATTTTTAAATTAATCCCCGGTTCTACGCACACACACAAAAACATTGCTACATCTTAGGTATACAGAATGATCACATTCATCATAAGGAATATGTCCTTGTACATGACATACACCTTCATACATTTCCTTTCCCATTTCTCTATCTTTTCTTCAAGATTCCTTCTTCTTCTCACTTACAAAAGCTTGTTTCCATCACTGAGACTAAAATGGATCACATATATTGTGAAATAGGAAGATGTTCAAGTGGGAAAGGGAACTGGGGGACGGTTGTCGGGATGAAGAAAAGAAAAGGGAAAAAATAGAATCTGATTATTTTGAACTCTGAAAACAGAAACTATTTTTTGTCATCTAATATAAGTGCACATTACAAATGATAAGCACTGGCTTATTCTATCAAAAATATTATAATTAGAAATAAGTCAATGTCAAAAGAATTTGAGAAATTCTAACCTTGAAAATACAGGCAGATTCTTTAAATGAAGGTATGAGAGACTGGAGTTCATTTCTTCTGTCAAAGGCAGTACCTTAGTAGCTCTTTCATGTAAAGATAATTATTTGGTAAGATTGCCCAATCTTCAGCAGTAAAACTGTCATTAAGAATTAGCGATGATCTACTGCAGAAAACAAATGATACTCATGCATCCACAGGGCTCCTGGCTCTTGCCTCTGTCTAAAAAGAATGTGTGATAAAAAGTAGAAAATGGCATGTGGTCTGTGTGTAGATATTAGAATATTTAATATTAAGATTCATGCACTTCCATCATGAGGGTTTTCTCATTTGCTTTGCAATGATGTTAGCCTTATCTTCCTCTTTAGTAGAGAAATAATAAATATGGAATAACAGAGGTTGACCGCTCTGAAGACGATGGAAAAAATGCAAAAGAGAATCAGTTAAAAATTGTGCACAAAATTGTTAAGCCATTTGGTCTAGAAACATGTAACAACACTTATAAATACAACCAACTTTTACTTATTTTTAAACTCTATTTATGTATGTATGTATGTATGTATGTATGTATGTATGTATGTATGTTCTGGCCACCTAGCCTGCCCTGGGGATGGGGCTGGCACAGCAGGCCCAGGGATCTAAGCCCAGGCCCCTGGGTGTCCCCGTAGGTCTTTAATTTGCTTAGCTATTTGGCTGGCCCCATACAATTAAGAAATTTATAGTAATTCCAGAGTTATATGGATCTTGATGTGATAGGTTCTTATCATCTTGCTTGTGTAGATAAGAGTTTTATAGGAAAACAATGTAGAGGTTCCTTAGAAACTTAAATGTAGAATTATCATACAATCCAACAATACAGTTTCTCAATATATAAGTGTAGAAGAAATCAGCATTTTGAATAGATCTACAATTGCAACTTCTTGTATATATGTATATATATATATCATATATACAATACACATAACCTTGTACTCTGAAGTAATGTAATTTTTAATTAAATGTTTTTAAAAAAATACACAGATTCTCAGAGGTTGAAACTGTGCATGAGACCAAATCACTTTAATTTCCAAGACTTCTTACACTATGATTACTGAATCTGCTTGATGATTGCTCACTTAATTTTTCTACGTGTGGCACCATTCCATGTGCGGGCATACAATTCAGCAAACCATGTGCAAGGATAATAGGTTGCCATGGAAGCTGGTGTTACAGTGTCCCCTGCCCTCAGCTTGTTTGACACTGTTGAGTTAATTCGATGTTACAGGAGATAGCACGCTCTGGGAATACAAGTGTGTGCAAGGCTCTGAATGTTTGTTCTTACCTTTTAACATAAGAGCATCAGTTTGAGATAGTTATTTTATTCAACATCAGGTGAGATGAAATGAAGATGGGTATTTTCATTGTGCATCTTCTTAAAAAAGCTCAGATATTACAAAGGCATCCTTTCATTAATCTTGCTATTTGTCCCTTTGGTTTAAGAATAATGGTTCCATTACAGCTTTATTGATCTCCTGAACCAGGGAATGGTCAATTATTGGCAGCAATCACATACTCCACACCTCTCTAATGGCTGGTGGCCCACACTATAAATTAAATAGGAGACATAGAGAAAGCAGAAAATGTAGACCTCTGCTTTGGTTCATATGAAAGGTGTTTCATAACATTAACCCTGCATGGAGAAATCCCTGCCAATTGCCATGGTACTATAGGAATATGCGTAGTATGTGGATTTCAGTTTGGAGTGTGGCATTTTGAAACCATCATTAACTATTTGGATGGTGACCAGGATACTGAAGATTATGGAAACCACATTGAATAGTCCAGTGAATGGTTGAAAGAGAATGGGATAATTTTTTTTAGAGAAGGAGAAAGCTCAATAAAACTTAATAATTGTCTTCAAATAATTTAAGGTCTGCAGAAGAAAACTGACATGTTTGGTTTTCAGGGGTCATAATCTGAACCATAGTTAGAAATTACTAGTGCTCCAGCTTGATACATGAAGGAGCTTTTGAAAAATAAGCATAGCTACCCAACACACTATCGTCCACTTCTCCTTCTCTGCTTTTGGACTGTATCTTTTAATAGGCTAAATTGTCAGTGAAGGGCAGGCAGTAATACAATATTTCATTTATTCAACAGTCATGACCATCTGTCGGATACATGCAAGTCACTTCTGCTTTGGAGAAATGCATGGGGAACGTGGATACTTATTTTTACAGGTTGTTACTCTACCTCAGTACTGGAGGAAGATATTTTTATGTCTCATAGAAAAGAGATTATTAAAATAATAAATTAAGAGAATACCAATCTCTTGGAGTTGTGCAGCCCGAGGTAGGTTTTATTTCTTAGCATATTAACTAGATCAGCTGCTAGATTTATTCTTGTCACTTACCCTGTTTTATGCTCCCTGAATTTAGTTCCATGAAGCTCAGAGAACCTGATGGTAGCCAAGTCTACGCACTCTTAAGCAAGCAAACAGAAAAGCCAATGAACAACTCCAGTGATACTGCAGTTGCAGAGAATTTCAGAACCCAAACTTTTAGACCTTGTGGGCTGATTTTATACCTTTGCTGGTAGAAAAATCTTCAGGGCAAGATTTCTGTTTTTCACTGAGAAATGTGATTTTTTAGTGTGCTGAGGAGCTCTCAAAATTGAGTGTCAAGGGTCACCTGTGAAAGAGGGTAGCATTGGCAACTTCTCTCTGGTGACTGGATTTGCTGTTCAGTGCCTATGTCTTCATACTTGATGAAATCTCCTTTTGTGGCCCCAGGCCAAGTGCTTCAGTGCATGGGGGTTGGCAGCACTGCTATGTTCAGAGGCTATTTCTATATAGTGCATGCAGATTCCCTCATACACGGTAACTGCCTCAGCAGTTTTTCTATTTGCATGCTGTGGAGGCTGTCTCTGAGATGTATCGAGTTTAAGGAATGAGACTCTTCCAGTGATGTGTTCCAGTTTCCATTTCCTGGCTCAATTATCAGAAATTGCAAAAATTTCTAAGGACTTCAAATTTTCATTCTAAATTTTAATATAATTAACTAATTATATTTTTAATGTATTTGGCATAGAGTCTCACTACGCAGCTCAGACTCAGTGATTTCTGCTGTTTTCAGCCTTCACAGGGCTGGGATTATAGGCATGTACCACAATGCACAGTTTTGGTGGTTGGCTCAGTGCACCCAAGGGTAAGGCTGGTGCAGCATGTAGTGCTGGGGATCAACTCTTGGTCCTTATACTTGCCTAAGCAGGTACTCAGTCCACTGAGCCATTTTGTTGGCCCTAAATTTTAATTTTAGAAAATTTACTCAACATAAAAAATTATTTAAGAATTTTCTTCAATTTTGAAAAGACAGAGGATGTTATGTAAAACCAAAACTGAGGAACTACAAGATATTGGTAAGGGTTAGTCCATGCTTACTCTGATTTTGGAAGAATATTAATTGAGAAGTTATGGGAAAAACATTTTAGAGAGAAGAAAGCTTGACTGATAGCAGGGTCATATTCCATTTTCCTTTCAGGTTGAGCAGAAAAGAAGGAAGAGAAACAGGTTGTCACCTGCCTGTGTTTGCGTGGCCTTTGGTTGATGCAGGAAATGAGCAAAAAAAAAAAAAAAAAAAAAATTGGATTTGCTGTCTCTGTTCTTTATAACCAATTGCAAGCCCCAGGAAGCCCCAGACAGGGTGTGGGAATGACATGTTGGGGTTTCTACATTCTGCCAAGAAGGAAGGGTGGAAAAGCAAAAGCTATCCAGCCCAGGGTGGCTTGAACATAGGCCACTTGTCTGCCCAATGGGGTATGCTTTCTCTCTCAGAATGGCCAGGCTCTGCTTTTGTGGGTTATTTGCAAGCAGCCCGTTTCTCTTATTCTCCAAACCATAGTCAGTTCATGTCATCTCATTTCATTTCCAGCTCTCTGTGCAGTCATTCTTTGCATTACTTCTGACACACACTCTTAGATGAGATCCATATGTTTATTAATTTCAAGAGAAATCCAGTAAAAATCAGATCTGCACAATTTATGACTCTTCAAACCATGGAAAGATTATGGAAATCTTTTAATAATAAAATACAATGTGCAGTTATTCTCAAAATTTTGCTCACTTATCTTCGTAATCATAAATTATTTCATACCTAATTACAAATAGGCAGGCTGAATAATTGTCTTCATTGAGACATGTTTGACACTGAGAAAATATAGCCTTATTTTATAAACCTTTTAATGTTCAGCCTATAAATATGTCACTGCTAAGGAGTACTGCATCTTTAAGTGTATTAAAGTCACTCTTGTGTAACCAAACATAATGGGATTTTTAAATGAATTATAACTAAAGTACTTAACAAACAACTTTTAAAACTTTCAACATGTGTAAAGCTATTTGAAACTGTCAATTTCATGTTAAACGCCCCAAAGTATATTTCATTCCTCATCCTCTTGCAACAAATTTATTCTGGTAGAAGCTTTTTGAACATATAGATTTAATAGAAAGGAAAAGATTCAATAAGAAATTTAATATCTATGCTTCACTCATGTGCAAGAAATCACACCAATGAGGTGTCAGATCTCTGTTTATGTTTGGGAGAGATTTGGGAAAAGATCAGTACATGTGCGTTTCATTTGGTAAGAGGATCATCCATCTGTACTCTGGTGCCTGGAAATGAAGTAATGAAGTTGTAAAAACATCAACCCTTTCCTTCTGTTTAAGATCTCAATTCACACCACAGACTGGCTGGCTGGCCTTTTGAAAGCAAGAGTTTGAATTTTATCCATTCATTCGTTGTCCTTAGTATCTTATTTCATAATTTGAATGTCAGTAGTTAATGAATGGCTTATGTAAATCTTCAGTTAACCTCAAGATTTATCCTTAAATTATAGAACTGCAACTTTAGCTTTTTTTTTTTTTTTTTTTTACCGGGATCAAACTCAGGACCTTGGGCATACGAGGCAGGTGCTTATGCCGCTGAGTTATCTCCCCGGTCCTATCTTTTTTGTTCAGCACAATATTGTAGGAGATAATAGGAGTTTAATGGATGTTTTCTGAATAAATGAATGAATGAATGAGTGGATGAATGAGTGAATGAATGGCTGGATGAGCACATACTGAACTGTTGCTTGTTAGAGTTTGCAAATGCAAAGCCAGACAAAGCAAACCCTGTTCTCAAGGATCTTACTCTTTGAAAGAGAGAATGGTTCCAACAATTTGCAAATTTGGAGAGCTTAAGTTAAAAATTTAGCTACTCAAATTCAGTCTACTGCTTTGGTGTTTAACAGGGGAGTTGACATGGCTTAGCCCAAGATGGACTAGTGACTGCATGTCCAGAAGCAGCCATAGAGGCCTTGTGATTTCAGAGCTGCATTCGTCAGCATTTGGCGCCTGATTTAACCATGAGCAGAGGAATCTCGTCATCATAAAGGACTGCACTATGGTCCTAAATCCACATGAAAGCATTGCACCATAAAGTCGAATTGGTAGCAGAGAAAGGACTGTAGCTCCATCTGAGAGAGACAACACGTTGGACAATTGCCCTCAACATAGCCAGGTGGCCTATCTGTGCAGTGGCACAGGGGACAGTGTGCCTGACCCCAGGAGAGAGTCACTTGTTGGCATCTGAGCCCTGGCCTCAGATTAGAAAATTTTCTATTGAGTTTATTGTAACCCCAGAACTGACCCTGGTGTTTGAATTTCAAGCCAGAATGGGGTTTTGTTTACAAGGTCTATGGATTCTGGGTCTGGGAAGACCAAATTGCTAAGCTCAGGCAGCCCATGAGACTCATCAGTGATGCAGTGAGCTGAAAGAAGCTCAAGGTAAAATAAATTATTAAACCTGTGTCCTTGAAGGATCAGTCTATTCCAACAACAAGAAATAATGCCCTACACAGAGCAGAATTTTATCACCAAGACTTTACTACACTTCAAGATGACAGAATAGATTTTTCCTTTTTTGTGCTTTCTCTGATGAAGCATTCTAAATTTAGGGTGTAAATCTGAATTGTCAGTACATATTTCTACAGGGTGGTTGATAGACAACAAAAGTCCTGGCTAGTGGAGGAAATTTGAACTGAAGCAATAGAGAGAGGGATTTATATTATCTCCTCCCTTACCTTGGGGCCTTGTAGTTAAATAAAAGCCAGATATTTCTAATTGGGCAATTGCGTTTGCTTCTCATCAGCAGAATAAGGAAATATGAGACAGAGGTGGACTAGGTCTTGCGCTTTTCACTTCATCTGTCTGGGATCACTTCTGGGAATGTGGTTACTCTGAACGTTACATTCATCCTCTGACCCAGGGCTGGAAGTGAGGGCCCCCCTCCAGCTACACGAGATGTTGGGTTGTTACCATGGCTTAAAGAAAGATCAGAAAACAGAACAGAACAAATTGTCCAGGGCAGGTGGTACTCGATGGGATGATTATCTGCTGATTCACTTCGAAGATGCTCTCCATGGGGACATTTCCTTGTACAGAACAGTTTTACTTAAAACTATATACTTTCCTTTTTCTTCCCACCAACTTTCCCCACTTATCAAACCTACTCATTACCAATAAAGTTGATTGTCTGCTGCTGGTGTTCTTTACAAAAGCCAAAGGCTGCTGAGGGCTTTTCTTTTTTGCCTCATGGGTGATAGCAAGAGCTAAATAAAATTCACAATGCCTGTTGGTCTAGGGTGAGGAGTCAAGGGGAGTTTAGTACATGTGAGGAAGAAAACAGGTCTTTACTTTTGTTTAAGAGTAGAGTATTCTCCTCCTTCTACAACTCAGTGGAAAAGAGATAATAATGGAGTTGAGCGGGTTAGTGGAGGGGGCACGCTTGCACAATACTTCACGTGTGTGTGCACACACTCGGAGGGAGCCTGCACACCGTGACAGTGGAAGCCCCTACAAAAGTGTTAATCCCTGAGGTTGTTACAGAAACCTCCTGTGCACTTGAAAATGACATTCAAGGCCGGTCACCTGTATTTTCCTAGCTTACCACTGATATCTGAAGTAGGCAAAAGCAGGGCATTGGGGTTCCACAGATGGCCTGCATAGCTTGCCAGAGCTCAGCGGCAAGAGACTGCATGTTTCTTCCTTTTTTTCTGGGTGCCTGGTGATTTTACAGAGGACCTGGCAGTGACCCCTGGAAAGTTGGCGCATTTTTCTCTGCTACATCCTCACCACTATGAATGAGGAGGCTTGCTCGTTGCTGTCTCTGGAGTGAAATGATGACGAGCTGGACGGTAAGCAGCATGATGCAGGGCACGGAGCACCGAGTCTCCATCTCCCTCACGGGATCCAAATCCAAGCTTTGCTGTTGCTTCCAGCCAGCCTTTGAGTAACTTTTCTTAAACTGTAGGCACCAGAGTTTCTATACCCCTAAAACATAGGATACTAACTGTTCCTGGAACAAGGAAAACAACACAGGACTCATGGTCACTGATATCAGTGATATTATCATTCATTCGTCTGAATCCAATAAATATTCACAAAGTGCTAACTCTATGCAAGGCACTATGTTAGGATCTAACCTATACTGCTATAAAAAGCATCCTTATTTTTGTTGGAGGTTTTAGTGGAGTATTAGGGAGAAATGTGTACAAATCTAAATATAAAGAGATTTTCAGATTGAGTGAGTGCCAGTGGTAATAATTATTTAAGGAGACAGAGTCAAGTGAATTTAGAAGATAATGTAGTGACTCAGTCAAGTTACTCGGAACATCTCACTCTGATCCACCAAGGGACAACTTTACTGGTAGGAGTATGAAGCCTGTGTTCCCATGGACTCTGTAAAGTCTGGTCTGAGTCTGCCCTTATAGCGGTTTTCTGAGGTCAGGTGGATCACAGGCTCCAACAAGCCCACACGTGCCTCTGCCAGGCAGAGAACAGATAGGGGTGACTTGATGGTAAGCAGGAGCCAGCCATGTGCCGACCTGGAGGGAGTGCCTGGCAAGCACAGGGGACTCATGGGCTAAGGCAGAAAGGATCTGACTGGCTCGAGGCCTGTCAGTCTGTCAGCATGGCAAGCACTGTGTGAGTTGAGTCAGAAGGAGGTGTACAGGTTACACAGCACTGGTGTTTAACAGTGCAGCAAGGAGGCCTTTGGAGGCTGCCTAGTTTGGTGTTGGGGATTTGATAGGTCCCCTACCAGCGATATGTTGAAATCCTAAATCACAGAGCCTATAAATGTGGTGCTACTTGGAATTATTCAAATTCCAAATGGTGTCTTTAGGTTCCATGCTAATCCAATAGAATGGCTATTCTTACAGAAACGGGGAGCATGAGCATAGAGACAGACATTCCATAACAGAAGATGAGTAAGGATGCAAAGAAAATGTCCCGCAGAGCCAGGTAGCTGGAGTGAGGCGTCTGCAAGCCCAGTAATGCCCAAAATGGGAAAAGGCTACCAGAAGCGAGAGAGGATTCCCTATTCCCTACAGGTTTCAAAGGGACAAAGGTCCTGTGAAGTCCTTGATTTCTGACCTCTCATTCTTTTTTTTTTTTGTTATGGCCAGCTCAGCCTGCACTGAGGGTGGGGCTGGTGCAGCATATGGTGCCGGGGATCGAACCATGGTCCCTGTGGTGGCCTAAGCTTGCTTAAGCAGGCGCTTTAGAGCACTGAGACATCTTGCCAGCCCAGACTTCTCATTCTGAGAATTGTGAGACAATATATTTCCATCCTTTAAACCCACCCTGTATATGGTATTTTGTTATGCTTGGCCTAGAAAATAGAGCTGGAGAGCCATTTGCGAGTTTGAAGACTGTGAGAGGTAGGATTGACTTAATTTCGCATAAGACACCTTTTGCCTTGTGAAGAGTGCACTGAACAGAAGCGGAAGAGGGGAGGTCAGCCTTGGCCTTGGGATCTAGGTCTTGGGTGACACTGGCTGGGCCTAGATTGGAGACAGTGGGCCATGCACAGAGCCCAGGTGGACACAGAAGGCAACTTAAGGATGACCTAGTCTTTGGGATTTTCTATGCACTCTACCTACAATTTAGCCACTTTATATCTGAGAAACACCCAGAGCACTGCTGAAATCCTTGCTTGCCAATCTCATGGCACCGTTTCACTGAATAACCTCTCTTATTTATTAACTTTAATAGCATTGTAGCATTTAGTTCCCATGCTATGAGGGAAAGTATTATACCAGACAGTTCCACAAATAATTATCTTCATACTTTCATGAGTGCTTTATTTATTTTTACTGATTACTGGTGCATTTTTGAGCCCATTAAAGCCCTAAAACTCTTCCAATAGGCACCTAAATATGGTCCTATAATCTGCAAGAGGAATTTAGTATCTGGCTGTTGAGCTCCTAAACTCTCCCCAGCTACACTACTGTTTCAGTCATTGAGAGTTTAATGGAGAAGAAAATCAGAATGTATTGATTTCCTCTTATGCCCCTGGAAGAGGCATTCTGAGTTGTTTTTATGATGTTTTGAAGCACATGTGACAGTGCCTTCTAAAGTATTTGAGAAAAGCTAAATCTTCTAGGTGAGGACTTAGCCAGATTTCTCTTGGGATCTGGCTCCAAGTTAATGTAAGGCTGTGTGTTAGGGAGAAGAGGCAGAAGGACAGAAACACAGATTTTCTGTCCTAAGAACTGAGGTGTGTGTGTGTGAGTGTGTGTGTGTGTGTGTGTGTGTGTGTGTGTGTACATGTGTATATGTGCATATGTGAATACATAGACCACAAGTCAAGTTCAAGCTTTGAGTTTTCATGCTGATCCAGTTCAGTTTGATTAAAAACCAGGTGTATTCATACCTGCCTTTTTACATGTTTCATGTGAAAAATTTATTGGAAGTAGTTCCTTATAGTTCCACTACCTTATCTCTCCTCCCTTATTCTCTATTAATTTATATTGGGAGCTTATACATTTTGGGAGACACGGATATTAAAAATTATGCTGCATTAATGAATAGTACCCAAGCAATAATACCTAGTGGTGAGTATGTATAAAGTTGTTGTAAGGAAAATTTAGTAAGAATGTATAGGCAATGTCACTGTGATAATAGAGCTTGATTTAAAGTTTGGTTGGGTTGAACATTGCCTTGATGGATAGAAGAACACACTTCTGGATTCTTCTGTGCAAGTAGTAAAAGGGTGACCATAGAGCCTATTTCTTTTCTCTGATCCCTTTGCTTTTGGCCACCATAAGGTGAGCAGCTGTCTCCTGCCACCCCTTTTGCCATGGCCTCCTTGGAAGCCACCTGACCTTGCAGTGAAACCTCTGAAGCCATGAGCCACAATGACCTCTCCTTTAACTAGTGGGTGTTGGGTATTTTATCCCAGAAATGGGAAAGTGGACTAACATAGACACCTTATTGACCCTGGAAATTGGGGTGAGACCTGGAATTATTTTTCTTATTTCACAACTTCTCTGGCCAAAGATTATTTTTTTGTCCATGAAAAATATAGATAATGATTCATACAGTGAAAGTAATATGAAGTAGTACATGTGGAAGAACTTTACAATCTATGAAGGGCTCGGTATGTATGAGTTATTCCTGTTTGCAGAATCTGAAAGAAAGAGGATGTTCCTGTACCAAAAATGGAAAGAATTAGGGGATGTGGTATTAAGTAAAATTAAATAAGAATGATATTTAAGATATGATAAACTTTATCCAGATGCTAATGTTATTTTCAAAAGACCATAAATCAGTTTGCATGTCTGTACCTGAGATGTAGGAGAGGATGAGGAAGACGTGCATAGAACTGTGGTGCATCTCAGCCAAAGGGTACAGATCCTGGTGGGGAGGAGGGGGACGGAGAGGTCAGGGAGGGGCTTTCACGTGTGGTGCTGCTGTGTCGTATAATGGAGGTATTTATTTATTTTTATAGTAGAAAATACCATTTCTTAAAGTCTATAACAGTTGAGAGACCATGGTCAACTGTGAGGGCTGTGTTAATAGACCTCTACCTTTGTCATATACCTAGGTCCCATCCTTTTCATTCATTCTCTCAACAACAAATACTTTCTCAGTTCTTTATGTGAACTGTACACTGTACCAGTCACTAGTTCTCCCCAATGTACAACTATATGTTCTCCTTGTAGCTGGTATGCCTTACACTGATTAAAATTTGGAGATGTCTTTGATTATATAGGGAATAAATGTCTCCAGTAAAGAAAAAGCCAGGCTATATTTAAAGAATGATGGCAAAGTCTTTCGGCTACATACTCAGTATGTATTTTCCTTCCTTTCCTATTAGGAAAACACTCCCTACACTCTGGCAGTGGCATCCCCAGCTTCAGGGGGCAGGTCAAGGTTCTGAAACCCTGCTTTTTTTTTTTTTTTTTTTTTTTTTTTTTCTGGTTTTCCTCATTCCTAGGAATAACCACATGCCACAGACTTTCCAGGTAGTGTATAGAGAAGATTTTGTGTTCCCAACCAGAGGAGAAACACATTTGGCATGACGCCTTCTCTTGCCTCCTGATGGAATGTAACAAGGAAGGTCAGAGTAAGGGCTGGAGTCACAGCATCCATCGTGCTATTATAAAAGAAAGATCTGGAGAACAGCAGGACAGTTTACTTTAATCTTGCATCCTTGAATCAGTGCTATCTATCTTCTATCTTCAAGTGTTTCATCACGTGGGAAAGTGAACCACTACTTCTTTTTTTTTTTGTCTTTTTGAGACAGGGGTCTCGCTATGCAGTTTAGACTGGCCTTGAGCTCACTTTTGTAGCCCAGACTGGCCTCGAACTCACACCGATCCTGCTGCCTCAGCCTCCCGAGTGCTGGGATTACAGGTGTGAGCCACCATGCCCCGCTGAACCACTACTTCTTGAAGTCTGGTTATCTGTCGAAGCTTATCGCTTTCCTAACTGATGGCAAAGTACCTTAATATATCTTCCTATACATTTGAGTATGACAACAATATGTGTTTAACACATACTGCATATTAAGACCAATTTTATGTTGGCAACCCCCAAAGATCCCTGATGAATAGAATATTAATGTGAATTTTAATTTTGGAGACTGCTCTTCCAAGAAAGGCTGAAATAGACACAGTGAAACAGACTGAGCTCTGGTCCTCAGTTAAATTTTGGTTGACAAGAAGAGACAAGAACTTGTAGATATGTGATGCAGAACCAACCTGCATGTACCAGACCAGAGGGATCAGATATATATCTGTATTTAGCATGATCGCCAAATATCTGTGTTTAGTGTGAATTTTCAATTTTGTTTCTTTCTGGATGGGGTTGTTAGGTTTAACACATAATAATGAAGAATAGGAAGTTTAATCTGAACTTTAGGCAAACAACAAATACTTTTCCATGTAGGTGGATCTTGCATAATATTTGATGTATGGAGTCCAGTGTCACCTATGTAATATCCATTGTTACTAATGAATCTCATGCTAAGCTCCTGGTTTTAACAGTTTCTGATTCCCGAGTCCCTGCATGGAAGGACTCAGACTCTCTGCAGTTCCTTTCTGCAATTGTCAGGAGTTGGAAGTTATTCTACTTCCAAATTTCTTATCTATCTATCTATTTATTTATTTATTTATTTAGTCTTCTTGAGACAGGGTCTCGCTATGCAGTTGAGGCTGGTCCTGAGCTCACTCAAATTTCTTATCTATAACTAGGCTAATTATTAATCGGATGGCTCTACAATTCTTATGTAGAAAATCTTGAGTTCACATACAGAATAAAATGCAAAATATCTGATAGGATCTGAAATTGGGGACCTAAGCAAATATTATGGTCATTCGCTATGCACTCAATAAGCATGAGCAGGCTCAAGTCTTCAGGGATATAGTTAGGTAACAGGAAGAGGTCTAGAAACAGCGGGTAATATTATAGCAAAGACGCACAATAGGCCAACTCAGGTGAGCAAATGAAATCAGAGCAGGACCTTTGGTCTCTAAAAGTAGGTTATCACTGCTTGTCAGTTGGCTTTCTGAGAAGAGTTCAGTCCCTTCTCTCAGTGTACGTGCTGTTGATTTCTTTTTAGCTATCTATGCTTTCTCTATATGTATTTAAAGACTGAAAAAGCAAGTCATGGCGTGTTAGTCTTCCTGAGACCCGCTGTGAGTTCCCTGTTGCATCTGCTTTGATGGTTTCTCTAAATTTGGGTGAGAGATGGAGGCAGAGAGTATGTCCCTGGGAGGGGCAGGCAGGGCTGGAGCTCCAGCCACGGGACCTCAAGGCAGCCCCCACCAGGAGTCAGAGCCCTGCTCTGGGGCCATGGCAGCCCTGATCCGCGCTCGCAATACCACCACACTCCGAGGAGCCACCGATCAGCTGTGTGGCTCACGCTCTTGCTTCCCCAGACACTCTCACGTAAATCTCCCTCTAAATTGGAGCCAGGAGAGATATTCAGCTGCCAGCCCTTCATTAATCCTCCAGACACCGGCAGGATCCATCTCGCTTTCTCCTTTTCTTTGCCAGCAAAATGACACTCCACGAAGAAGGTACCTTCGAACACGCTGGTACATTTCTGACAAACTTTCATAAATATGCCCAGCTGTTTCCCCAATCTCCGCTCTGTGTAGGCTGCAAATCACTGATTAATTTGCACCCAGCTGCTACAGATTCGAGGGAGACAAGCTCCTGAGAAACATTCAGTGTTGCTGGTATTAAGCCTCTAATTTCCTTAAGTGAAAAGTTTCTAAAGCTGTGCAAATTGCCTGAGAAAGCTGCAAAGACAGGGCTCCTGGGCTTGCTCCTCTTGTCTGATAGATGCACTTTCATGTGGAAAAATCCACTTAACCATTGTGTGTCTGCTGCCCTGTAGTCTAGCAAATGAACATCAAGCCTCAGCTTAGAACCTTCTTGACAAGTGTTTTGCAAACATATTTTGTGCAGAGCAGGAAAAGAAGCAAGTGCACTGTCAAGGACAAGATCTGAGCTTTACAGTCCTATAGGCTCGAGTCATAACCTACACTTCCTTAATTGAGCCTACAATTATTAATAGGCCCTTGGGAGAATTTAACCAGGTAATGTATTAAACAGAAAAGATTAAAACTGTTTTTGTAGCCTTTTCCCTCCCTCACTCTCATTCACTCACTGAAACTCTGGTTCTCTTGAATGCTTTGGCTGTACAAAGCAGAACAAGGGGCCAGGTAAGCAGCGCGGAAAGGTCTCCAAGGTCACCTGAAATTACACTAGGAAGGACCAGTATCTACTGCTGAAAGGGAAATTGTATCGGCATAGAGATGAGAGCAGGAGAACAGGAAGCAGAATTCTTTTCTTTGGGGAAAAGAATAAGAATTTGCAAAGAGAGATGGAGAATGAAGGCCTGCATCCCCGGTGCTCTACCATGGGAGGGACTGCAGCTCTGCAAGGAAGGATAATGTCTGGTGGTGATTATCAACCTTCTTCAGGAATTTTGTGTGTCTAGACGATGGGAAAATAACTTTGTTTTATGGCCACTATGAGCTGGAGTGGAAGATGCTTTAGGAAGAACAGCTGGAAGGAGACATCCAGCAGGGTTCTAGACTCTTCCACAGCAGAGGAGGAGAAAAGGACATCTTAGTGGCTGGGCATCGCGGGGACATGAAGTAACATTCCGGCATGGTTAGAGTGTGGGCAGGGCTAAGGTTTCCCTCCCTCAGTGGCTTAGTTGAGGATATTTCTTCCATTCCTCTCTGATGACCACATTATCCTCCTCCTTTCTCTCACCTCAGAAGTTTCTCCATCCCCCTGAAAACGTCATTTACGAAAGGCAGATCCATAACCCTAGAACCTTCCTTCATTTCTGTGCACTTAGCATTGCCAGATTACTTCTTCACCCTAACTCCTTTTCCAGTTGGATCATAAACTCACTGAAGGGAGTTGCTCTGTAACTCTTTTACATTTGGTGCCAAGCACAAGGCTAAGAAGAAACACACATTGAGTTGGAGCGAGTTGAGTTTTGAAGTTGCCTAAGAGAAACACAAAGAGGTTAAAAAAACAAAGGACATCAGGTGCGTTTGGGAATAGCACTGTCATGTGGTTGCAGAACTTACAGTGGGCATATGTGCTCCAGTGCATACCCTGCATAGTCAGGGGGGATTGCAAAAGGAGACATTTAAAGCAGCAGTGAAGGAGACTATGCAATACATTTTGAAACAATGATTCTTGGCCACAATAATGAACTCCAGAGGTTGTACAGCTGCTGAGAGGATGTCCTTGCTATGGTGCAAGCCTGCGGTAAATTTTTTTTTTTTTTTTTTTTTTTTTTTATGTCATTAAAGGAACCAGAAAGTCACTTCTTGGGCACCCTCATGTGTAAATTCTTCCTCGTTGCACTGAAGTTCATCTGAAGGGATGTTTATTAGTTTTCTAAAGTCTTGTTTCTCTGAAAAGCTTGAAATACTGCCCAGAGAGGACTTCATTGTAGTGTATGGAAGATTTTCTGTTTAAACTAAGGGAGTAGAGTCTGCACATAGCAACACCTCAAAGCCCCTCACTCAAAGGTGCAGGCTTGTGTGTTAGATAGTGATAGAAAATAAGCACATGCTATGGCTCGGATCTTAAATGACCTCAGAGACCGTGGGTTGAACGGTCAGACGCTAGCTTGTGTCTCTACTTGGAAGTAGGGGAACATTTAGGATAGGAGGTCTAGAGGAAGGGAGTCATTGAGTGTGTCCTGGAAGGAGTACTGGATCCCATATCTCTCTCTTGCTCATGCTCTTGTTCTCTCTCCCTCCCTCCCTCCTTCTCTGTCACTCTGTCTCCTCTAGCTCTCCTGTGTTAGTCAGATTTCCTTTGCTGTAACAACATACTTGAGAGAATCAACTTATAAGAAGGGAAGTTTTATTTTTCTTATAAGGAAAGAATCTCTCACTAGGTCAGAGGTTGTAGCCTACAGGCTGCTGAACCCTATTGTTTGGCAGGGTGCCTATGGTGGAGTAAAATGCTTTCACATCAGGGCAGCCAGGAAGCAAAGAGAGAGAAAGGGATGGAAAGGAGAGAGAGAGAGAGAGAGAGAGAGAGAGAGAGAGAGAGAGAAAGAGAGAGAGAGAGAGAGAGAGATGAGAGAATCAGAGAAACAGAGGCAGAGAGAAAAGGGGGTGGGTGAGTGTGTACAGGAAAATAAGCCACTGCTTTGGCAGACATCCAGGTATTTGGTTTGTGTGTGCTCTTTAAAGGAAATGTCACAGAAAGCTTCAAAAAGCAGAGGAGTTCAAATGTTGGGTTCGTAGCCAGCAAATACTACTGTCCTTGATTCTATGATGGCAAACTGAGACCTAGAAATATGATTTCATTCTAAAATAATCTTGTCAGTTATGAGGGTTTAGTCTATGAGGGAATTTGGACTTGAAAATTTTTGTCATGAAAACTTACAGGTGCTACGCACAAAGCAAAATTGAGCAGAGATAGCATTTATTTACAGATGGGTTTTTTCCTAAGTTCTTTTAAAAGCCAATACAGCCACTGAGCTTGAATACTGATTTAATTTTCAGATATTTTATTTTCTGCAAATTTTCAAGACCCCTTCAGCTGTGTAAAAAATACTGAAACCCTGGCTCAGCCAGACCAGTTCAGTTTCATCTTGAATTAGAAGTGACCGTCATGTCTAAGAAGGTGCCATTTCTTCCAGATTAGCTTATTCGGAACTTTATTTGCTTACAAAACAGGGAAAAATTGTTCTTCACTTTGAATGGCTTTCCAGCATCGATACATGTTTTTGGATGTGATTTAACTTTATCGGCCATTTTCTTATCTGCCTAAGAGGATACAGTTGTTCAAAGCCAGTTCATTCAGTTAATTCTCTCCTCTGTCATCTTTGCAGTTATTTCAGATAGGCCTTGGCCCAACCATTCATTCTCCATCATGTGGTTTCATCTGGGATGAAGGTTTGTGTCCACAAAGTCAGTTGTCATGGCAACAACCGAGCTGTTAGAAGCTCAATATTGTGACTCTGCAGCAAGGAAAGAAAGAGGGAAATGAGCAGGGGTGGAGAGCAAGGGGGCCGAGGACAACACCGGCCAGTTCCACTTGTCTGTTTTCAGTAACTTACCTTATGACAGTCACAACTCATCCTTTGATGCGATTCTTTGTTCTACACCGATATTCTTATGAAATTTGTAATTTAATTAATATTTATTGAGAAGGAACCGTGAGGGGTAGCCTGGGATAAGTGTAGTGGTAATTCATTTCTGCACACATTTGAGCAGTCTGTATTGACTCCTGTCCTGTGCCAGGCCAGGTTGCAAGAATGGGACCCAGCGGTCCTGATGATGTCATGGCTTCTCCTGCACCCTCCACTCCAGAGGAAGAGTCGTGCAGTGAGTATGTAAGCCTAGCAATGAGATGTGTTCAGGTGATCACACGTGGCAAAAGAAATTAAAATACAACACTATGATAAAGTGACGGAGGAGCGCTGGGCACAGCCCTTGGAGGAGCCTGAAGATGCAAGACTGGAGCTAATGCCTCAGTGGTGAGAAGCGTGGACTGCAAATCGGACAGGGGAGGCTTTATAGACAGAGTGATCGGCAAGGATGAAGAAACTGAGGCATGAATTTCTTAAATTTTCTTTTAAAGTGGAAGACTGCCAAGGAGCTTTGAGGGAGGAAAATAGGAGAATGAAGAGTAGGAGACAAGGTCTCAGAGGCAGGCAGGGGGCCAGTGCTCGCTGGTGCCAGTAAGGGCCGACTCCGTGGGTGTCTGTGTTACTTGTGCCATTGTCCAGGCTTGGGATCAGAAGGACCTTGCGTTGGGTTAATGCTCGCCTAGGTAGTCTTGAATTTCTTTATAATTTCTATCTTTGAGCCGCTCTTTTGCTGGTAGTCTGATAAGAGGATGGAACACATATGTGGATGGGTGGAGACACGTACAGTACAAAATATTTCTGTCTGCTGTTCCTCATTATTTCATGAGTATGGCATGTTTCTCCTGTCCCATGAGTGTAGACTGGCAGTGGGCTTCTGGTAAGTGGAGCTCAGCAAAGCTCAAAGACAGTGCAAGTCAATGGTGCTATGTCAAGCACAGAGTAAGTGGAACTGTGGGCGCAGCAAAGTGCCTGCGTGTTTCCTTCGAACCAGAACTTACTCTGATGGCAGGAAAAGAAAAGGAACAGCATTCTACTAAGTACCCAGGATGAGGAAGATGTATTGAATCACTTCTCACTCAGGCCCTTCCCTATGTAGTCAACCATACACGGTGAAATTAGCAACATGGAAGGCAAGGAAAGGGATGGTTCAGAGTATTTTTCCTTTCAGTCCTTCCTTATTCATCAGGAAGCCACAGGCAGACAATGCTACATGCAGAAGTCAATAAAAATAGTTGAATTTTGTGCAATTATTCTGCCTAAAAATATATATGTATATATATATATTCTTAGTTACTTGAGCTCTGTTACAAGAATATTCTTAGTTACTTTTTACATGTTGCTGGGACAAATACCCGACACTCAAAATGAAGGAAAGAAAGATTTATTTAGCTTACAGTTTGTGGAGGTTTCAGTTCATACTTAGCTGGCTCCAAGGCAAACAACAGTTCTTGGCGGCAGAAAACAGTGAAGACCAGAGGAGCAGCAGCTGTGGCATCCATCAAGCCTCTCTCTTCTAAATTGCGCACAAGTGTTCCACTGTGAAGATCGGACCTCCTCCGAAGTGGAGCGGCTGCGAAGATCAAGCTGGTCCAAAGATCAGGACTTCTTCAAGAAAGTGGGGTGGGGTGGGGTGGGGCGGGGTGGGGTGGGGTGGGGCGGGGCGGGGCGGGGCGGGGCAGGGCAGGACCGCACAAAGTCTTCCTCAACTCCTTTTTTATACACTTTTTGTGCTGAATCACTTTGCGGTGGCCCATCTGGCCCTAGGGTGGAACCAATCACATCACAGGGTGGAACCAATCACATTCCAGGACAGGCCCTCCACATCCTGCAGGATGGGGCCTCCACAGCCTGGAACCCAGCTAAGCTTCCTCAATTTGACACAATATATCAATATATCTATATCTATATCATCTATATCTATCTATCTATGTATAATTTCTGTGATTTTGCCTATAAATTAAACATGCTCAGATTGACTTTGCATTATATACAAATTCATGCTCATAACTTTGTAACTACAGGTTTTAATTTTCCTTTACTGAAAATGACATTACATAGCACATACAAAACAATACAAAAGGTCTAGAGACAGATGGCTGAAGAAAAAATGTCTTGTACTTTAGTATATTTAAGAGCACTTTTTTTTTTTTTTTTTTTTTTTTTTTTTTTTTTTTTTTTTTTTTTTTTTTTTTTTTTTTTTTTTTTTTTTTTTTTTTTTTTTTTTTTTTTTTTTTTT
>PVJA010000604.1:0-17256 GCA_004027025.1 Myocastor coypus | reverse complement strand
TGAGCCTTCATTTTCTCAGCTCCTGAGTGATATTTTAATGAAGATCATTTCTTAAGATATTGCACATCCTTGACTGGGCAGAATCTTTTCTAGTTGGCAGATATTCAATAAAGAGTAAATGTGGTACATGTAAACAGGCCCTGTAAGACAGGAAGTTCTGTACGAACATGATTTCTCTTGGGTTGAGGAGATGAGAAAAGCCTCCTAATAAGACAGTCTTCTTCTTTACAAAGAAATGCTTGCTTTAAAGGTAGAAATAGAGAATGCAGCAATATGTCTACGATGGTCAGTGGTACGTGTTAATTTGGCTGATTTGCAGGAGGTTCAGAGAGCCTCAAAACGTTGTTCTTCTACCTGTCTCTGAAAGTGTTTTCACAAAAAATTGCATTTGAATCAGTAAGCTGAGTAAAGAACACCCTCAGCACTTAGTTCATAAAGTATTTTGTTCTAACAGGCAAGTCCCGAACTCCTACACAATCCTGTGGAAAATAGGCCTTAAGTTCTAGGAAAGACTACCGTTAGTTTTAGAACGCATTGAAAGTCACAAGCAAAATGATATGAAGGATAAAAATGAGGGATGCATGGACTACCTGAGGGTCTGCCTTTAGTGGAATTTTAATTGATAGTAGCATATTGTATGGAAACCATGCCTAGAAGGAGAAGAATCACAGAGCCAGCCACTTCTATATATTTAGCCTGGAAAAGGCATTTGGTAGTGTTCAGTTGCTGATTTTAAATATTTAACAGATTTTTATGTGGAAACTAAAATTGAATTTTCTCTTTGTTGGGCCTTATTTAGAATTGGGACAAATGAGTAGGCACTGGAAGAAGATGGATTATGGCTTGTTGCACAGAAGGCTTTTCCACTAAAAGTTGATCTTCCCATCACAGGCAATGTCCTCTGATGGCCTGAGTGACCATTTTTCAGGTATGCTATTAAATTAAATATTGAACCATACAGCTTCTATGGTCCTTTCATAAACAAGATTCCATAAAGCTGTTCTGAAATTCAATTCACAGTGAAAATCATTTGGCTTCTCTCATGTGGCAGTCATTTCCCTGTGCACTCTAGAATTTATGCAAGTCTCAGAAAATATTTTACCTTCACCAAACTTACAGTTTGCATGACTGGCCCAAAATATTTAACCAAGAAACTTATCCTTAAGACATTCAATTTGAGTTGGATTTTTAAAATTGAGGCCAAGATTTTAGTTTGGGAAGTAAAAGGAGGAAAAGCACAGAATGTGCACAGAAACATGTGCACATACATAACATTCTTATAAAATCTGGCAGACGTTGAACTTTGCTGGTGACTCAGAAGTAGGTCTTGAGTTGCCTATTGCTAAGCTAGTTTTAGATAAAGCTAAAGTAAAAGTGTTTTTAGGTGGGAATTTCCATGTGGTGGGTTGGCATACTGAAGGGACATAGCAAGGGCAGGAATTGTGAACATGTTCTGAGCTTATGGTCTCCAGAAGTTCTGTGTGCTGCTTGGGAGCTCTTACCTCTTCCGTTATGGCTAAAATGTCCCTCCCTGCCCAAATTGCATGTATTTGGATGGTGACTAGACCTTCGAAATGCTATACTTACCAAAGTATTAGTTAAGGAAGGCGGCCTGGTCAGCGAAGGTAGATCAATGAGAGTGTGCCCTGGAAGGGTGCATCTTGTACCCAACTGCTCTCTCTGTTTCCAGTCACCATGATACGTTGGCTTCTTCTTCCAGACTTGCCCACCATACCACTTTTAGTTTGGAGCCGGTCCACCATGGACTGCGCCTGCTGAAACTATGAACACAAATCAATCTCTCCTTTTCTAAATTGAGAGTGTTGGATATTTGTCCCAACCACAGGAAACCTGCTTAATGCAATTTCTGAGTGGCTCCTTGTATGTAGGCCTCCCTTTCTGGCACTACATGACTCTGGAAACTTGACCTTGGTTAACCAGACTAAGGATAGTTCTCAAAGTGTGATCTGGCTGGAGGCTACAAGAGAACTATGTGGACTCTTCATAGGGCCTTGACTGGTAGAGCCCAACACAGTTGTTATTGTTGCAAATGTTCATGACACATCATATGGAGTCATTTGACAGTAGGTTATGGTGGAACCCGAGGTAACAAAGGAATGACAGTTAACAGAGTCCACAGTGTGGCAGACACAACAGCATGGAGAGAATAAGAGCAGAAAGAAAGAACTGTAGAGAAGGCAGAAGCAGCAGGGGCGGAGAGATATACTAGTTAGGCTATGACCATAACATTGGAAATCTAGGAGGACAGGAAAGCCTGCACATCATGGGTATACCTGAGAGTCAAGTTTTATGCTAAACATTTTTTTTTTTTTTTTTTTTTTTTTGCGGGACCGGGGTTCAAACTCACGACCTTGCACTTGCCAGGGAGGCACTTGTGCCACGGAGCTATCTCCCTGGCCCCTATGCTAAACATTTAGAAGAAATTAGAGAAAAAGATCCCAGTAGACTTGATAGAGAGGAGAGGCTTGGATATGAGGGCTACAGTGGGCATGCGCTGAATTTCAATTGCTAAGGATGCTGCAGGTAGCAAGTTGGAACAGCAACATAGGTGAGCAAGGATGAAAAGACTGTGTGGATGGCAGAACAGGCTCATTCCCCAAAATTCCCCACTTTTTTTGGAGGTGCCAACATAGTCTGTGTGGTGCCTTCACATTTAGCACCATTTTATAGAGAAGAAGAAGGGAAAAGCAACAGCATCAGATACCCCCTGCCTGGCCCTCCAGTCCTCAAGATCTTTCCCACACTCCTCCACTGAAGAGATCTGCATTCCCTCTGTCGTGACAGGGTGAAAGGCTTGCTCTGAGGGCTTAATACTTTCTGCCAACGCAAGTGTAAATCATGCAGATGATTTGAGGGCTGTGGACAGCTGACCATCGGACTAGGGTGGGAGCTTCTGATCATTTTCTATAAATAACCGAACTGCTTTCAGCTGTAATGATTTTCTGTCTTTCTAGGCAAGCTGAACTTGAGCCAAGAAGCAGATAGTTCCGACTCTTTCCACAGGTGCTCTGACCAAAACCATGGTGGGGCTCAATCATCTGAAAAGGGACAGAGCGTTGATGTCATGTGCCACTGATGGGTTTAAAGGGATTTGATGGCTGGGCTTTAAATTAATGATTCAAGGCAGCTCCTTGAGAGGTGGAACCAGAGATTGTTCAGCTGAGGGTCAGAAAAAGCTGCTTCTGTGCTTTAAAAAAAAAAAAAAAAAGAAAGAAATAAAAGAAAAAAAAAAGAGAAAAATTTAGCAGAGAGTCAAGCGACAGAGAAATCTCTTAGCAAATGCTAACACCAAGCAAGCCCTAGTCTATTAAAATCCTATTAACTGGTATACAGATTTCTGCTCTTCACACACACGTACACACACTGCCAGGTTTGCTTTTTGGTTTATTATTCATACATGAAGAGAAGCTTCTTCAGGAGATCATAAATACAATTTGTGTCAGCCAATCAGAGGCAGGGTTTCTGATGAGGTGATAAACACAATAGAATTCAGAGGGCTTAAGAGATGAGGTAGAAAATGAAAGCTGAGCTGTGTTTCTGTGAGATGCCTCCTGTGAAGCAGCTGGAGAGATAAGGTCCGCTGAAGAATACCAAGCCAATCTGCATAAACCCACTAATGTAAAACCGGGCTTCAAAACTACCTGCTTCAGGGGCAGGTGACTACAGTGTTATAGCTTAGGACTGGGGATCTGCAGGCTGGGGATGCTCTGAACCCCTGGCAGCCTTTGTAGGGCAGTGGCACCAGGCCCTGTGAGGAGAGGCTGAACTTTTGAGTTGCCGGATTTTGCCATGATCCCCTAAGAGCAGGTCTTAAAGCCACATACCTGATGAATCTGCATATGGCCTGAAATGACTCAGAGTTCTAGAACCTTCAGTCCAAACAAAGAATCACAAGAGAAAAGTGGCCATAGAACATGAAGGAATTTCTATAGTTGCAAGTTCTTTGGAAAAATACCTTCTCCATGGCATGAGATCCGTAAGTGTTCAGTACAATTTACTGACAGCCCAGGGCAATCTAGCAAGAGGAGCAGGGATTTCATATAGTGTATAGAGGACTAGGAGAGCATTTATAACAGGCCCCGGAAGGCAGTGTGGTCTTGTTTAGAGAAGTTAACATTGCATCTTGATATATCAAAGGACAACATAGCAATATGACCATCACAGGCCACAGATACACGACTCTGGCCTGGTTTTCTCTTGCCTCCTACCCTCAGGGGCCAAATGCTAAACTAATTGGTGAGCCCAGCAGTTGCTGTAGTTCACAACCCAAGCCCTTAAAGCACTGATGGATAACTAACTGCTGACAGTTCATGGTTACATTTCTCAGGATAGGGCTTGTCCCTAGTTGGGTAGTTAAGTCCCAGACGTGTTGCCTTAATTCCAGACAACTCTGAAAGACCATCGTGGCCCTGGAATGCCACAGGAAGTAGCTACAGTGTTGTCACAGCTGTGCTATTACCCATCTTCTCTCCACCCAGTCTTGCTTTTTTGGTTCATTCCCCCAGTTTGCCTTAAGGCAGGCTCTGAGGTGTTCTCCAGGGAACAGAACTCCTTGCTTCAGAGGCCGTGTTCTAATGAGACTGATCTGAGAGTAGGGGAGTCTACAATATTGATTATGGTTTATTTATTAGAAGGAGGGAGCTGGGTCAGTGTTTTCAGGCAACTTATTTAATTTCATTTGAATTTTTAAATATCATTAATGGAGTGCTTGAAAAATGTTTACCGTAATGGGCCGTGAGTTAGAAGAAGGCTCAGTCACACGATCTCAAACTTTCGGGAATCGGTGTGCATTAAGGGGATGGATTGTGTTTGTATCTGGGGACACGTAGAGCTGTTGAAGTAACACCCATCGCCTATGTGTCAGGCTTCCTGGACTGCTTGTTTATGGATGGCCCTGCTATTTTTTTTTTTTTTAAGCAAGGGAGAGAAAAGTATGTTTATTAAAAATAAAAACAATACAGTTTGGATAACAAAAAAGAAATTATTGCGTCGACTAGATAGATCAGAGGATTAAAGCGCCTGCTTAGGCAGACTAAAGGTTGAGCCAGGGCATTCTGTGCTGACCCCGCCCCCTGTGAGAGCTGACAGGGCGATTGCAACGGCATGATGGCGCATGCCTGTAATCCTAGCGCTTGGGAGGCTGAAAAGAGGAGGATCACTATGTGTCCGATCTGTGTAGTGAGATCCTGTAGCCCCATACTAAACATGTAAAACAGAACAAACAACCAAACCAAAAAAGGAATTATTCACACCTTACAAGGCTAAGGCAGGAGGCCTGGGCTACAAAGTGAGCGCAAGGCCAGCCTGAACTGCACAGTGAGACCTTGTCTCAAAAAGATAACAACAGCATCAGCAGCAACAAAAAATTCTCCTTATGTCATATTTTTAAAGTGATTTTTTCCCTCAATTGCCTTTGCTTCTAAAAAAACAAATGGAAAAGTCCTCTCGTTCCTGCTCTGGATATTTGAGGATTCCAACCCTTCTTTTGTGTTCTTCTTCTCTCTGCGCAGAAAAGTTGAATAGTTGTGGGTGTTTTTTTCTGCCTTTTAAATTTTTCTGCTTTTACCTTATTCTGCACTGAAGTCTACTGTTAGCTGCAATGTTCAAATGTGAGGTGCTGATAAACCGCAGGTTACCCAGCCACCTGGGCCTGAGGAGTTTTAGGGGTGCATAGAATAAGTTCCATTCAACAATTATAACAGTAGATTAATTCTGTCATCAGGGAGCCTCCTCATCAGTTATGAAACCCTGTGAGCAGGAAGGCAGAGATGCAAATTACAGACGACATGCCGCGCATCCATCACGTAGTACCTCGCCCGTTTCCATAGGGCACTATGTCGCTCTCTTTACTTCACTTAATTTCCTTTAATGCTGAAGAACCTGTAGACATTTTGGACAAGATAAAAGATAATCGCAATCACCAGCTACTGTGGTGTTCCTTTGTGTTTAAATCAGAACAGGCAGATGACAGGGTGTTATTAGATGCAGCCTAATACCACTGCTGAAAAGACAGTGTAAGGAATTGCAGGGTGTAGATCAGCGCATGCGTGGGCAGAGGCAGACATAGTGGCCGCGGGAAGGCAAGATGTCAGGGCAGGAAGTTCTCATTGGAGTCAACGTATCCTACCAAGTCAGTGATGGAGGAAGGAATACGCCGCTCCTCAAAACAGCTGCTTAACCTAAAGCAATAAAATGACCCAAATTATCTCGCAGTGGCTAGCGAGGTAGAATAAATGGGTTCTTGCTTCTTATTTTGGTTGTGTGTTCATTTAAACAATCGTTGAGCATCCAGACAGTTGCCCGAGATGCCGAGATCCTTCTTCATTGCCAGAATAATGCAGTGGCCACGAGAGGCCGGAAGAGAGCTGAGAACAGCTCCTCAGGAAGGACTGCGCCCTCCGAGTTGGGCACCTGCATCACACCAGGTCTCCCACAGGGGCCTTGCTTCTGGCTAAGGAAGCCATTCCAGAGAAGGCGCTACCCCAGCACAGGGCTGCACTCGGCTAGGGTGCACCGAGGACCCTGTAGGCTGTAGAACTGCTCCAATCCTCAGCATGCTCACCAGCAAAATGGGGACAAGAAATAGTGTATTATAGGACTGTTGTGGGCACCAGGCCCAAAACTACTGGCATTTGGTAGTCACTCATAAATCAGGGACATTATAAAACAATTATTATTATCTCATGTGACTGGGGTTTTTCAGGGTGTCCTGGGTTAAGATTTTCTTTATTTACTCCAAGCTGGACTTCACAATTGATCATAGCAATGTTTCCTTTCAAGCATAAGTGGGACCACAGTTTGCCCTTCTGCGGGGCTACAGCTGCAGACAGCAGTGACCATGTGTCCCTGGCACGCCTGGCTTGCTAAAAATGACAGAGCTGGTCCGTGACAGTGCTGCGATGAGATGGAAGCAAAGTCTCACAGAATGCCCACGTTTGATGGGATTTTCCCTCTGGAAGTAGGGGAAGACTGGTTTGAAGCAGCAAAATTATTTTTATTTTATTTTATTTTTTGGGGGGGTGGGGGAAGGGTCTAAAAGGTGTTCAGGGTCTCATTACTAGATCAGACTCGTAGTAATCCACCTGTTTGCAGCCTCCCAAGAGCTGCGATTACAGGCATGCGCCACCATAGCCAGTTTCAAGTGCAGTCTCAGCACGCCTCGAGGGGCGGGGCAGGCTGAGCCGGTCAGGGATTGAATCCTCGGTCCTTGTGTCTGCTTGCTGGTGTGAAGCAGCAAAATTAGAAGATGGAGTTTTCACAGCTTGTAATCCAAGTGAGCATTTTAATTGCACATATCGATGTGAGCTAGAAATTTTAGAGCTTGGGTATTTTCAAAATGTTGCTTTACTCAAGAGTAATGTTATTGCAATAGAGGCGAATCCAGATTGGATCTTGACTTGGAATTCCAGCAAAGTGAGGACCCACTGTGCTCTTGTTCTGTGTGCAACACAGAGCTATGGGGCCTCGCAGGGGCCTGTAAAATACAGTCTTGAAACCTGCAACATAGCAAGAATAGCAACAGAGCTTGGGTGAATCAAAATGCTTTCCTATACCTGTTACTTTCTGAGAGATTTTTCTGCACAGTGAGGTAGAGCGAGGATGTAACTAACCAGAGACTTCCAAATAATGAGTCAGAGGGTTAAGACTAGAGTCAAAAGTCAGAGCCATCTTTCTTTTTCCCACACTCTGGGGATGTCGTAAATATGACCAACTATTGACTTTTCGCTACCTGTTTCTCCATTTTTGCCCGGTTAATGATGCATCCACGTCGGCTTAATGGACAAAGTTTCTCACTAATCACCAAGATAGACAAATAAACAAAAATGATCTACAGCAAAAGTGTGATGTGGGGAAACTAAATTAGGGTTTTGGTGGAAGTAAGCTAAATGTAAGTCAATGGTAGGATGAGGCAGACAATAGATAATGCAGTCTGCGATGAGTCATTCAGGGTCTGGGAGGAGAGAGGACGAGAGCTGGTGCTCAGTGTTTTTAGACACTCTTGAGTTTTGAAAATGTACGAGCTATGAAATGCTCCTTAGGAATGTACATGTAGCCATTCAAGTGGACTCATATGGAGGAAGCGTTCCCAGGTGGCTGCTACGTGCGTCAATGTTCATTATGTCCGCAGTGCTTGTATACTCAGCACTGCCCATGCCTAAGCAAACAGCATCGCTCTTTGCTCCCCATCTACCTGAGAACAGGTGGGTGGGTGGAGTCATGCGCTGGAGTAATTTAAAGGACTCTGAGTGGAGTGCCTCGCTGGTGCCACAGAGGGGTCCAACTCTGAGGTGTCAGAGTTTCCATGGTGGCTTTCTTTGGAGAGCACACTGGCTTTGTACTCAAGAACAGGAGGAGAGGGGAAGGAATAAAATGGCTTCTAAGTACATGGGGGTCAGGAGACCCGGAAACTGCAGTGGTGATGATGGAATTCACAAGTGACTGATGTATGTGCCGAAATAGCTCAGGGAAAGGGCGGAGGCTGCTGCTTCCAAATGCATCAACAGCAAAGCAGGTTGATGAATGAGTAGAAGTAAATTGATAGACAAAAGATAAGGAAATTTCATTAAGTCATCAAATCTCAGTAAGGGATGCCGTAGACTTTCTTTTATTTTTCCTGCCTTTGATTTTTTTTTTCTGTATAATAGAAAAATATTGTGAAATTCTCTCAACCAAGTCAATCCCAATGGCAATAATCAATGCAATGGAAATATTTTTTATTACTGCAGTTGTTTGCAGGAAATAATGAATGAAGCCTGCATTTTATCTAGTAATTTTGGGATCCACTCACCCAGGTTCCATGGAAACCACTTACACAGGTGTTGGTAGGAGGACTTCTGCTCACAGATGGTCTTGGTGGTGGTGAGCGGCCGGGGGAGGCATCTGCATGCACCGGAAAAGGGATAAACCGAATGTTCACGGACATCAGTGGGAAATCAAAAACTGTTTCTTGATAGCAGGAAATAATTAACTTATTAGTCAGAATAAAGTGAACCAATCCCATGTTTAATCATTTTGTTTCTACTTTCCTGAATCCTAAAGTATCTCCCATGCCATCTTGTGCACAGATTTGCTCTATAAGCATTGTGTTTGTATAGTTATTGTATAGTTATGTGTGTGTGCATGTGTGTGTGTGTGTGTGTGTTTATGTGTGTGATTTTGTCTTCTCAGCTCTGAAATTCCCATCTTCACATTTAATTTTCATTGCATGTAATAGCAGGATAATTTATTTTTTCTCATGGGAATCAAAATGCTAGCTAAATCTGTTTTGTTTTTGTTCATGACAGAATTTTTAATATTTGACTTGAAGTTTGATTTTTTGAAATAAACAGAATTATAGATGAGTTACAGAAAACATACAGGGAGTTTGTGTGTATCCTTACCTTCCTTCCCTAGAGTGGATGAGTTATGTAGACATTGTGCAATTATCAACATTGATAAGAGAAACTGCTACAGCACCATGAAGCAAGTTATACACTATATATATATATATATATATATATATATATATATATATATATATATATATTGAATCATCCCTACATTTCTGGGAGGACTCCCACTTGATGGGGGTATATGAATTCTTGATGAATGGCACATTCCATTTGATAGTAATTTTTGGAGCATTTTCACCTCCATGTTTATTAGGAAATTGGCTTATAGTTCTCTTTTTTGGTTAGGTCTTTTTCGCATTTTGTTATAAGGGTAATTCTTGCCTGTAGGAATGAGTTTAGGAGAACTTTGTGCATTTCAATTTCACTGAAGAGTTTGAGAATTATTGGCGTTATCCACATTTCTTGTAGAATTCAGCCTTGTATCCATCAGGACCTGGGCTTTTCATTTTTGGTAAGTTTTTATTTTGTTATTACATTTTCAGTTCTATTGAAACTCAAATTCAGAATTTTTATATCTTTTTGATTCAGCTTTAGGAATTTGTATGTATATGGAATCTGTTAATCTGTATTTTCTATTATGTCAAAATAAAGATTTTTGAAGTTAGTATTGATGATCTTCTGAATTTCTGTAGGATCTGTAGTGACTTCAGACTTTTCTGTTCTTATTGCATAAATTTGAATTTTTACTTTCTTTTTGTTCATAATGTTGGCTAGTAATTTATTGATTTTATTTATTCTTTCAAATAACCGACTCTTTGCTCCCATACTTCTTTGTATTGTTTTCTTAATCCTCAGCACATTAATTTCTTCTCTTGCCTTTATAATTTCCTCCCTTCTTTGAGCTTTGATGTTGACTTGCTCTTGTTTTTCTTGAAACTACAAGTGCAGCATAATGTTATTTACTTGGCCTTACTCAGTTTTCCTGATGTAAGCATTCACTGCTATGAATTTATCCCTTAGGACTACTTTCACTGCATCTCATGCTTTTGGGTTAATTGTATCTGCATTCTCATTTGATTGTAAATATTTCTTCCTTAATTTTGTCTATGACGTATTGATTGTTCAGGAGAGTGTTTTTTAATTTCCAAGCTGTTTCTTTTGTCAATAATATCGTTTCCTTGCACTGTGCTCAGATAATATGCGCGAGATGATTTCAATTTCTGTGCATCTACTTAAGCATGCTCTATGTGCTAGAAATGGTCTATTTTGGGTATTGTGCCATTTACAGCTGAGAAGAATGTGTTTTCTGATGTTGTTGGGTGGAACATTCTATAAAGGTCTACTGAATGCATTTTGCTGTCTGTCTGTTTGTCTGTCTGTCTGTCTGTCTGTCTGTCTTTCTTTCTTATTTTTTATTTTTTTGTGGTACCAGGGATTGAACTCAGGATGTTACAGTTGCTAGGTGCTTATGCCACTGAGCTATATCCCTGGCCCCCTAAGTGTATTTCGTCAGAATTTAATTTAGTTCTGCTATTTTTTGCTGATTTTTTTTTTTTTTGCCTAATTGATCTACCTTTTGTGTCAATGCATTGTTAAAATCCGTTATAATTGTGTTACTGCTCATTTAAGTTTTAAAATTTTTAAAATTTGTCTTACATAAATAGGTGCTCCTACATTTAGTGCTCATGTATTTATGACTGCTATCTCTTCCTTTTGTAGTTTGCTCCTCACAAGTATGTAGTAACTTTCTTTATCTTTTGATCATTCTATTTAATGACCCCAGGCCTCAATCTTCTTGGTTTATTATTTATCTATTAAAAAGTTTGAAAGCCTTTTATTCTCCCAAAAAGTATGATTTTTCTGTGTCTCAGTTAAAGTTTTTGTATTGAACACAATTTGGCTAAGTGTAATTACATGCTTTCTTCTGTTAAATTTGAATTTACCTGTATATGTCTGGTTCCTCTCTTAAGTTGAAGGAAAAACTCTGCATAATACATTCACAAAAACAAATAGTGTTAAAAATGCATATTTAAGACAAGACCACTAAGCCGGATGTGGTGGCGCATGCCTGTAATCCCAGCACTCGGGAGGCTGAAGCAGGAGGATTGGTGAGAGTTTGCGGCCAGCCTGGGCTACAAAAGTGAGCTCAAGGCCAGCCTGAACTGTACAGCGAGATCCTGTCTCAAAAAGACAAAAAAAAAAAAAAAAAAAAAAAAAAAAAAAAAAAAAAAAAAAAAAAAAAAAAAAAAAAAAAAAAAAAAAAAAAAAAAAAAGACAAGACCACTACCACAAAATTCACTCTCCAGGTCTCTCTGTGTACTTATTGTGATTATCATGTGCTAGATTTAACTCTGATTAGTCTTTCTATTAGTATTTCAAAAAATTTACTTATGTAATGATAAATACATATAATTTCTTTTTAAAAGCATTTCTTACTTTTTATTTTGTAAGGCTAGTACAAAGTAGAATTAAAACAGAAATAAATTACAAGTGTTAGATTTTCACTTAAAGTAATATGGATCTCACCATATTTGTTGTAATGCATAGTGTTATCTTTCCACAAGTGATTCATATTACCAGATATATGCATGTAAAATGGGTAGAAGAAAGAAAAAAATAAATAAAAGACAAAAAAGGATACTTAATCAAGAAAAAGAAGATAAAACAAATTAAAGCATTAACTGCTTCTTTCTGCAAGCCAGCAGAAATACACAGTACAGTTGTCCAAAGCACCCTGCTTGCATACATAGATAAATTTCTGTCCCTCACTCCCTATCCTGTCCTTCTGCTCAACTCAGTAACTTCTGAATACGTACATTCCCTTTTACTAGTAGTGCCTGTCGTACCCTTCAGATTCCTTTTTTTTTTTTTTTTTTTTCAGGTTCTCACACTAACAATATGGTGTTTATGCATGCAGGTCTGATTTATTTCACTTAAGAGCTTGTTCTCTAGTTGCATCCATACTGACAAAACACTCAAATTTATCCTGTTTTATAGCTGAATAATACTCCATTGTGTAAAAATACTGCATCTTATCTATCCATTCTTCAGTTGATGGGCATCTAGGTTGTTTCCATGATTTAGTTATGATAAATTGCGCTGCTTTAAATATATGTGCACATATATTGCTGTGGTATAAGGTTTTCAATTCTTCTGGAAAAATATACAGGAGGGGAAGAGATGCCTTGAATAGAATCTCCAATCCTAACTTTTTAAGGATGCTCCATATTGATTTCCATAGTAGCTGTATAAGTCTGCACTCTCACCAACAGTGCAGAAGACCCAGTGCTAAAATGGGGATCTGAGATGAATATACACTTCTCAGAGGAAGAAATACAAATGGCAAGTAAATATATGAAAAAAAAAATGTTTAACATCATTTGTCATTCAAGAAATGCAATTGAAAACAACATTTCTGTCTCACCCCAGGAAGAATGGCTAACATGAAGAAGTTCGCCATTAACAAATCTGTAGAGGCTGTTGAGAAAATATAATTGCTTTCTGATTTGCTATTTAAGCCATTGCTTTAGGACCATGAATCATGGTAGCAGAGCCCTGGTTTCCCCACTCTCTTCTTTGTCCCCAATCATATTCAATCAGGAAAATCCCAAAGCCATACCACTTTTTGCTTTTGGAAAGGTTGCATTCTGTTTTATACTTAGCTGAAAACTCACCTAATTAAGGGGTTGTAATGGGTGCAAATACTGTGGTGAATTTCAATATTTAACTAAAACAGTTAAGCTGTACTTTCAGTTTTTGAAAGTTTTGTTAAATATTGAGTCTCCCCAAGAAAGATGGTGGACTTATTCTACTCTCAATAATTCACAGAATATATCTACCATTCCTTGTTTTCCTGATTTTTATTGGTAGACTCGAGTTTTCATTATAGTTCACTTAATTAAAATAATAATTACTTATAATAACTATACTAAAAATATAAAATTGTAGTAAATAATATAGTAAAACAAAAATACTATAATAAACTGTAACATAAAACTACAATGAAATGTTTCCTTACTCAAAAATTAAAATACTTGTATTCAGTTCAGTTTTATAAGCATAGTAAAAATAGCTGTTTAAACTTCCTGCCAAAACAGTTCAAATTCTTTTCTTTCCTTTCATAGACAAATTTTCTTCTTAGTGATTTATTTATTTTGATTTCCTTTTGGTTAGCAAAATTATGTCTTTATGGTAATTTAAAAAATCATATATATATAAATATATCTCTGTAGATCTATATATCTATATCTATATATAGATATATGCATGAATTATATTCCTGGAGCCATTGCATATTTGAGAATTTCTCTGTTTTTATTACAAAGAGTAAAAGCTACATTGGAAAAAAAATATTTTGATTTATGCACTTTTAAAGGAATTTGGTAGAGTTGCCTCAGTATTTCTTTGTTATCACATTTGTTTGAAGAAATTTGGAGCCCCTTCTGAAGTTCAGTCACTTCTTTAAAATGTAGTTGCACTCCTCAATTTTTATGTGATCAGCAGTGCATAATGACCCCCTTAAATCTTAATCTCCACGTTGTTGCAGTCCAAATGTATCTTCTGCCATGTGTGCTGCAGAGAACCTGAAACTTATGTCTCACAGTTCTGGGGGCTGGAGACAGCACTCTCTGGTTCATGGGAGCCCGCAAAGAAAGGCTTTGTGGTGAGGCTGCCCTCTACCTCCCAATTCCCCAAGGTTATTTCTTCCTCTGGAGGAGAGAAAGGCTATGTCATCTCATGCCAGAGGGAAGAGGGACAGGAGCCTTCGGTGATGCCTGAATAGGCTTTTAATTAGGGCTTCAATGTCACTTACCAGGGAGTAGCCTCATGTTCTAATAACCTGGTATGGTTTTGCCTCTTGATCCTGTCACATGGTTTATTCCACGTTAGCATTTTGGAGGAGGCACATTCACACATAGCAATCATATTCTCTTTTATTAGGCGCTTAAATATTATGTGAGGATTAGTGAACATGATCGATTTTCCACAGCTGTAGGTAGTTGCAAATCGGGTCCTTACTGTGGGCTCTTGTCTACACCATGTTTTGAATATTTTCATTTCATTTATACTGTAGGTATTTCTTAAGATGGTACCAAAGGCTTTTTCTTTTTCTTCAATGCTCAGATTTTTGTAGTTGCAATTCTGTGTAATTCCCTCTCTTTTCTTTTTTTTTTTGTCTTTTTGAGACAGGGTCTTGCTATGCAGTTGAGGCTGGCCTTGAGCTCACTTTTGTAGCCCAGGCTGGTCTTGAACTCACACCAATCCTCCTGCCTCAGCCTCCCGAGTGCTGGGATCCACGCCCGGCCTCCCTCTCTTTTCTACTTAACACTGTTTTGTTAGTTTTTTTTTTTATCTAAATGACAAGGCATATGTTGCTTTCATGTTCTTGAGAATATTAAACATGGCTGTCAAAATTTTTTTTTTCCCTAGGGGTAACTCGTCCCCAAATTGTGTTTTAATTGTCAAATACATGCTTTTTTTTTTTTTTTTTTTTCCTTTTTTGTTGTTTTCTTTGTGCTTTTGCATATGTCTTTTCTCCTCCATTTAAAAACATTTAAATATTTAAAGTGTTGACAAGTTTATTAAAGTCTTCCTTGCATCCCCCAAGTTGTAATGGTCTGAATTGGTTTGCTTCTTTGTTTTTTAATGGACAATATTTGGCTATTTTCCTAAGGAATCTGCACGAGTGTGAGAAGACATAGTTGGTATTTTCTCCTTTCCTATTCTGTCATATTGCAGATATGAAAAAGGGGGAACAGAGAGAGATTCTGAACTTGGTCAGAAAAATCTCAGTGTGTTCTGACCCCATTTCTGAGGTAGGGCCTCATTATGTAACCAGGGTTGGCCTTGAACTCACTTGAACCCTTCTGCTTCAGCCTCTCAAGGGCTTGAGTTACAAACCTGCCGCATCATACCAGATCTTACCATGTTTTCTGATTTCTTTTTCCCAGGTTTTTAGAGAAGCATTTGCAAACCTGCACTTTTTTATTTTTTCTGTCATTTTTCTATCTAGCCCTCTGTTCTTTTGCTATTTGATTTTTCTTTATTTTTATGACTCATATGTGTGGGAAAGAGGGAAATGAGGAATAAAGAGAGAAAAGCCAAAAAGAAAATTAGTAAGAGAATCTTGCTTATGACATGCTTCAGTTGGAGCGCTGTGCCGTGTCCTGTCTTGTATGTGTGACATGCTTAGCTCGGCTTCTTCCTCAACATAAATGTCAGCTGTGGTTTTCACCATAAGTATCTCCCACAAGCCCGTGTGCTAAAGACTTTGTTTCCAGCCTGTAGTGCTACTGGGAGATGTTAGCACACAAAAAGCTGGGGCCGGAAGTAACACAAGGTCTTTAGGGGACAGTGGGCCACTGCTTTCTGTCTCCTTGATCCCTGGCTTCTGTGGAAGTAGGTAGCCTTCTTTACTGAGCTCCACAGTCACACCTCACATCCAAACCAAGGCGGCCAACCATGGCCTGAAATGTGGGAAATCACACCCACAAAAACCCTTTCCTTTTTTTTTTTTTTGTCTTTTTGAGACAGGGTCTCGCTATGCAGTTGAGGCTGGTCCTGCGCTCGCTTTTGTAGCCCAGGGTGGTCTCGAACTCGCACCAGTCCTCCTGCCTCAGCCTCCCAAGTGCTGGGATTACAGGCGTGAGCCACCACGCCCGGCTAACCCTTTCCTTTTTAAGATTGATTTTCTTCAGGCATTTTGTTCTATCAGCAGAAAGCTAGCTGACATATAAAGGTCCTAGGTTAAAGGGACAGCGACAAGAAGCCCAGGTAGGACAATGACTGCTGAGTACACTGCATGAGTGCTTTTCTATGGAGTGTTTTAGGCTACATACTCAACTGCCTTGGTGAAGCAGTCACCATTATTTTCCCAGATGCCCAGGATAGAAACCCTGGACCACTGACTTCGAGACTGATCTGCTAAACCCACACTTCCTTCCTGGAGACACGGCCTCTGTGTCATTCACTGATGTCCCAGATTCCTTTTCTGTGTGTTCACCTTAGGTTCTTCAATTTTCTTTTGTTATACCATCTTTATTAATATTAATATGATGTGTGCATTCACCTTGGGGGGTGGGTGTGTGCACAACACAGAGGGTGTTCCTTTTCTTGATCCTCTCTTCCTCTCTACCCACCTTCCTCTCTTGGCCTATAAATCCCCTTCCCAATTTTCATTCTTCTTGTTTTTATAATTCTTAGCCCATGCTGATGACATGTGATGCTTACATTCATTGAGTTGTTAGGCTCCTCGATGGCAGAACTTAATTCTACTTGCCTTCTCTCTCTGTGTCCTTTCACTCTTTTTCTCCTGGACACTTGTGAATTTATTTGCAAGAAGTCCATTCCCCTGCTTTTCTGTTCCTTCCTGTATTATTATCTTGGCTTTTACTGCTCCTTCTTATGCAAGAAATGACATATGGTACTAAGTTTATGTGACTGATTTATGTCACTCAATATTATGTTTTCCAAGTGTATCAATTTTTCTACAAATGTCTTGTATTTATCCTTCTTTATAGTCCAGTAGTATTCCATTATGTATAGATACCACATTTTCTTTATCAATTCATTTATTGATGAGTATAACAGATGCTTCCAGGATTTCATTTTTCTGAATTGTGCTTCTTTAGAAATCAGCATACAAGCCAGTGATGATAAGCTCAATTACTTATGTTATAGAGTAATAGTATCACAAAGCTTTTCTGCTGGAGGGTTAAGAATGTAAGTTAACAGACCAAAAATTGGAGAAAAAGAAGGGCTCTAAGGATAGCCAATAATTTGTCCCTAGCCCTCCAAGGTCAGTAAGGACTCAGGATATAAGAGAACCTGTGCTGTAATATCGTATAACTCAGAGGTGTCCCAAATTTTCTGGTCAAGGAGATTATGGGACCTCAGAGGAAAG